>JAXCGZ010019034.1:0-12500 GCA_037179515.1 Halocaridina rubra
GTTTTATATATATATATATATATATATATATATATATATATATATATATATATATATATATATATATATATATATATATATATATATATATATATATATGCACTAATTACCTTATTAATTTCTTAAGGTATCACACTTCCTTGATGACGTAACTGGTGGTCAATGATGGCGTCACTTTTCAATGTTTATTATGTCAATAATATACGTTTAATATAACTAATTTTTTCCCCGTTTTTTTTTTTTATTTGTGTTGCTATGTGAAAGAGACTCAGTACGTAAGGATGATTACAGTGTATACGTACAAACGGAATTGGGAGTCGGGTAACAGTCGGGTTTCGCCCGCGCTCATGGACGGCATTTTGAACGTACGAAGGTACGTAACGGTCTCTCTCTCTCGACCAGTGGGAACACAGACATGTTGATGACGTCGTCGGTAAATAGTACGTACGGATTCCTTGTGATGCCGCCCTCCATGAGTCATTCGTTTATATGTATTCACACACACGCACACACAAACATATATATATATATATATATATATATATATATATATATATATATATATATATATATATATATATATATATATATATTCATAGTTTCTTTGTTGTCTGATAAATAATAGTTATTATGTAAAAAGGAGACCCATTGTTAATATAGTTACTTTACGTACGTGGAGAAGTACCAAGAAACTAGGTAAAATTCCTTGACATCATTTCAACTGAAAATTGGGAATTACATTTGATGTGAGGGTAGTTTTTTCCTTGGCTGCATATTTTGTCAGAGTTAGGGTTTTGTGTTTTTTTTAATCATTGTGTGGAGAGAGAGAGAGAGAGAGAGAGAGAGAGAGAGAGAGAGAGAGAGAGAGTTATGTAACCAAATATCAAAACGTTCTGGACCTCTTACCAATACGTTCGAAGAGATTACCTGATTTTATGTGGGTCTCTCTCTCTTTCTCTCTCTCTCTCAGTAGATTACAATATTCATTACTTTTATTGCTTCTTTTATTTCTGTTGCTTGATTCAAAAAAAGTTTGAGATTTTGAAAAGAACTTTGACGAGTTATTATTATTGTTCCTATGGATAGCCAGCCACAACTCTAGCAAAAATGTTGGGGTATTTGGGCTTCATCACGCTCTGTCCTGTCTGTCCTCACCAGCGACTTATATTGTGGCCAGAAAAATATCATGGAGAGGGATTGCCAGCCTCCCCTGCTGCTTCCCTTTAGCTATTAGGATTTTCGGTTCTCATGAAATGCCGGGAATACGGTTGTAGGAGAATGCTTTCACTCCCCATGACTAAGAATAGTTGTGGTGGTGATTTTAAGATGGAGCTTTATTTCTGTGACTTCCCATCTCTTGGTCAATGATATTTTTGTTTTCTTTTAGCACAGACGATTTCCATTCTTAGCGATTTCCACTTAGCATCTACTAAAAGAAAGTAAGCATTTTCTTAAGGCAGAAAATATTTCTAACGACGCTTCAAATTACGACTTTAAAATTTGACTAGGACAAAACCTCTTCTCATGCATCATAAATAATGCCATAGACACAAAATTATTCCACAGCTTTATCACAGGAAAATTGAAGGTAACAGAACAGGTTTTAAAGCTTAAGAGAACGGATGGAAGCATCACTGAAACGGATGAAAAGATCTGCAAAGAATTGAAAAATGAGCTTCAATCAGTATTTACACTATAAAATACCCTACCCCCACAGATTACAGACATAGAAGCTCTCGAGCCAGTATTAGAGAACATCATCTTTTCAGCCACAGAGGTATTCAAAGTGCTGATGGAGTTAGATGCCCATAAATCTACAGGTCCTGATGATATATCCCCTTATGTAATTAAAAAATGAGCTAATTCAGCATCAGCGGCACTAAGTATCATATTTAAACAGTTGCTGGAGTAAGGGGATATTTCAAAATGCTGGAAACAAGCGAACGTGGTACCTAATCTTCAAAAAGGAAAGGAGGGATACGGCTGTAAGCTATAGACCTGTTTCCTTGACCAGCATAGTTTGCAAAATTATGGAGAAACTACTAAGGAAGCATGCCTCTCTTCACTTGGAATCCTTCAACTATTTGTCAGCGAGACAACATGGCTTCAGAGATGGTAAATCAACAGTAACAAACTTATTAAAATTTTATGAAGAGGTAAGCCGAATCTTACAGAAAAGAAAGGGCTGGGCAGGTTGCATATTCCTAGACTCCGAGTAAGATTTATTAAGAAGCTGCAAACAATGGCGAGAATAGGTGGAAATGTCTTGGAATAGATAAAAACATATTTAGAAGAAAGGGAACAGAGGGGTCGAGTAAGACACTCAGTATATGAATGGAGAAGAGTTAGTAGTGGAGTTCCACAAGGTTCAGTTTTAGGGCCATTTTCGTTCCTTGCACAGTATATGTAAATAACCTACTAGAGTCAGTAGATTCATTCATGAATATGTTTGCAGATGACGCAAAGTTTGTGAGAAAAGTTAGAATCGAGAACAATGGTAGAGAACTTCAGGAAGATCTAAATAATCTGCATGAGTGGTCAGATAAGTGGCTAATGAAATTCAGTACTTCGAAATGGAAGATAATGAGAATGGATACAAGTGCAAGAAGGCCCAAGTTTGACTACTCAAATGACAGGAGTGGCAGAGAATGAGAGATCTAAAAGTAAACATACTGGCCGATTTGTCTCCAGAGATGCATATAAATGGCATAGTCAGGGCAGCATATGCTTTCTTAGCAAATGTAAGGGTAGCCTTCAGGCGCATGGACGGAGAAGAGCTAGTAGTGGAGTTCCACAGGATTCAATTTTAGAGCCACTTTTGTTCCTTGTATATGTAAATAACCTACCAGAGTGTGTAAATTCATTCATGAATATGTTTACAGATGACGCAACGATTGTGAGGATAGTTAGAAATGAGAATAATGGTAGAGAACTTCAGGAAGATCTAAATAATCTGCATGAGTGGTCAGAAAAGTGGCTAATGAAATTCAGTACTCTGAAATGTAAGGTAATGAGAATGGGTTCAAGTGCAAGAAGGCCCAAGTTTGACTACTCAATGGCAGGAGTGGAACTTCGAGAGGCAGAGAATGAGAGAGATCTATGAGTAAACATACTGGCTGATTTGTCTCCACAAATGGCATAGTAAGGGCAACATATGTTTTCTTAGCAAATGTAAGGGTAGCCTTCTGGCGCATGGACAAGAAAATGCTAAGAAATATTTATGTAACCTATGTGAGGGCAAAACATTAATATGCAGCCCCCTGTTTGGAATCCGCACTTGAAAAAGAACGTAGTTAAGCTGAAAAAAGTTCAAAGACAAGCCACTTACCATTACTCGAAGCTGGAAGAATGAGGCGGGATATGGTGACGCTTTTTTAATTCCTTTATGGCTATGACAGAGTGCCTAGGGATCGATATTTTTATATGGCTGGCACTAGAACTAAAATTTACAGTTTGAGGAATCGCCAGAATATATCTTTGCAGGATGTAAAGAAGTATTTTTTTTAGTGTAAGATTATTTGATAATTGGAATTGCCTAAGCGAGGAGGTAGTTAATGCTAACTCAATTCATAAATTTAAGGACAAGTATGATAAGTATCACTCAGTACAAAATGGAACCGACCAGGAGACAGGAAGTTACGATCTTGGGGCTCATTTCCGTAAGAACAATTAGGTAATTACACACACACACACACACACACACACACACACACACACACACACACACTGGTAGAGAACTTCAGGAGGATCTAAATAATCTGCATGAGTGGTCAGAAAAGTGGCTAATGAAATTCAATACTTCAAAATGTAAGGTAATGAGAATGGGTACAAGTGCAAGAAGGCCCAAGCTTGACTACTCGGTGGCTGGAGTACAACTTCAAGAGACAGAAAATGAGAGAGATCTAGGAGTAAACATACTGGCAGATTTGTCTCCAGAAATACATATAAATGGCATAGTAAGGGCAGCATATGCATTCTTATCAAATGTAAGGGTAGCCTTCAGGCACATGGACAAGGAAATGTTCAGAAATATTTATGTAACCTATGTGAGGCCAAAACTCGAATATGCAGCCCCCTTTTGGAATCCACACTTGAAAAAGTACATAGCTAAGCTTGAAAAAGTTCAAAGACATGCCACGAAACTGGTGCCAGAAATACGCAATCTCAGTTATGATGAGAGGCTGAGGGAATTAGACTTACCATCACTCGAAGCTAGAAGAGTGAGGGGGGATATGGTGACAGTCTTTAAATTCCTTCATGGTTATGATAGAGTGGATATGGATCGATATTTTGATATGGTTGGCTCTAGAACTAGAGGTCATAGTTTGAAGCTTCGTAAGAAAACTTCTTTGCAGGATGTAAGGAAATACTTTTTCAGTGTAAGAGTAGTTGATAATTGGAATTGGCTAAGCGAGGAGGTAGTTAATGCTATCTCAATCCATAGCTTTAAGGACAGGTATGATAAGTATCACTAAGTCTAAAATGGAACCGATGAGGAGACGGGAAGATACGAGCTTTGGGCTCTTTCCCGTAAACACAATTAGGTAATCACAATTAGGTAATCACACATTGAGTATGAACCACCAATTGGAAAGAGTGACCACTGTGTGTTGTTGATGGAGTATATCAATGAAGATATTTTGCCTGAGAGTAGAGGCACTGAGGACATGAGGAGGAACTATTCGAAAGGAGATTACATCAAAATGAATGAGCTTTTTGTAGTTATTGACTGGAGAACCTTATTTTGCAACAAATCTGTACAAGAAATGTATGACATCTTTTGTGAGAAATATGGGAAGATAGTAGATTGCTGCATACCTGTCACCAAAGTAGGTGTAATTCATGCCAGAGAGAAATAGTTCGATAATGGGTGTAAAAGAGCTAAGGAGTGGAGAGACAAATGCTGGAAAAGGTATAGGAGGAGAAAAAACATAAATACCTGGCAAACCTACAAAAGAGCAAGAAATGACTACCTAAGTAAAAGGAGAGAGGCAGAGAGAGACTATGAGAGGGACATCACCAGGAAGGCTAAAGAAAATCCCAAGCTTTTCCACAGCTTTTTCAGAGGAAAACTGAAGGTAAAAGAAAAGGTTTTAAGGCTAAAGAGAGCAGATGGAAGAATCACTTAGACGGATGAAGAGATCTGCAAAGAATTGAACAAGGAGTTTCAGTCAGTATTTACAGTAGAAAATACCCCACCCCCTCAGATTGCAGAGATAGAAGCTCAAGGGCCGGTATTAGAGAACATCAACCTTATAGCCACAGAGGTATGCAAAGCGCTGATGGATTAGATGTTCATAAAGCTACAGGTCCTGACGACATATCCCCTCATGTGCTTAAAAAATGCACAAACTCAATATCAGTGGCAATAAGTATCATATTTAAAAAGTCACTGGAGTCAGGGGAGATTCCAAGATGCTGGAAACAAGCAAATGTGATACCTATCTTCAAAAAGGGAAGGAGGGATACAGCTCTGAACAATAGACCAGTTTCCTTGACCAACATAGTTTGCAAAGTTATGGAGAAACTACTAAGGAAACATATCTCTCTTCCCTTGGAATACTTCACCTTTTTGTCAGTGAGGCAACATGGCTTCAGAGAAGGTAGATCAACAGTAACAAACTTATTAGAATTTTATGATGAAGTAAGCCAGATCTTACAGGAAAGAGAGGGCTGGGCAGATTGCATATTCCTAGACTTCCAGAAAGCGTTTGACACTGTTCCACATGGGAGACTTATTAGGAAGCTGCAATCAATGGCTAGAATTGGTGGAAATGTTTTGGAATGGATAAAAACTTACTTAGAAGGAAGGGAACAGAGGGTTAGAGAAAGACACTCAGTGTCTGAATGGAGAAGAGTTAGTAGTGGAGTTCCACAGGGTTCAGTTTTAGGGCCACTTTTGTTCCTTGTATATGTAAATGACCAACCAGAGTTTGTAAATTCATTCATGAATATGTTTGCAGGTGATGCAAAGATTGTGAAGAAAGTAAAAAACGAGAACAATGGTAGAGAACTTCAGGAGGATCTAAATAATCTGCATGAGTGGTCAGAAAAGTGGCTAATGAAATTCAATACTTCAAAATGTAAGGTAATGAGAATGGGTACAAGTGCAAGAAGGCCCAAGCTTGACTGCTCGGTGGCTGGAGTACAACTTCAAGAGATAGAAAATGAGAGAGATCTAGGAGTAAACATACTGGCAGATTTGTCTCCAGAAATACATATAAATGGCATAGTAAGGGCAGCATATGCATTCTTATCAAATGTAAGGGTAGCCTTCAGGCACATGGTCAAGGAAATGTTCAGAAATATTATGTAACCTATATGAGGCCAAAACTCGAAAATGCAGCCCCCTTTTGGAATCCACACTTGAAAAAATCACATTGTTAACCTTGAAAAATTCAAAGACATGCCACGAAACTGGTGCCAGAAATACGCAATCTCAGTTATGATGAGAGGCTGAGGGAATTAGACTTACCATCGCTCGAAGCTAGAAGATTGAGGGGGGGATATGGTGACAGTCTTTAAATTCCTTCATGGTAATGATAGAGTGGATAGGGATCGATATTTTGATATGGCTGGCTCTAGAACTAGAGGCCATAGTTTGAAGCTTGGTAAGAAAACTTCTTTGAGGGATGTAAGGAAATCCTTATTTATTGTAAGAGTAGTTGATAATTGGAATTGGCTAAGCTAGGAGGTAGTTAATGCTATCTCAATCCATAGTTTTAAGGACAGGTATGATAAGTATCACTAAGTCTAAAATGGAACCGATGAGGAGACGGGAAGTTACGAGCTTTGGGCTCTTTGCCGTAAACACAATTAGGAAAAAATAAAGAAAGAAAAAAAATTACACACACACACACACACACACACACACACATATATATATATATATATATATATATATATATATATATATATATATATATATATATATATATATATATATATATATATATATATAAGATCAAATAAACACATTAACTTCTGTGAAAATATGATTCATGTTTTAACTTATGATAATGTGTTTATTTGATTATTACAAATGCCTACATAGCTGGGATTTGAATTAAATGCAAAGAACGAAGCCATTATTGAAGTTAGAAGCTGTAATATGAACAAAATATAATTCAGATAAAATGCATTCATGCCTAGTATAGCAGTGAAGCTATAAAGTTTGTTTCTCCTATAGACCTTCAGTGGTGTATTTGATTGCACCTTGGCACAGTAGTTATGTGTCGTATGCTCGAGTCCCAGTCAGGGATAAAATATGATTATATATATATATATATATATATATATATATATATATATATATATATATATATATATATATATATATATATATATATATATATATACCCTGAATTCTTCCCTTGTCAGCAATAATGTTTGAGTGTTAACATCATTCTGAATGTGTGCTGGCTCAATCATCAAAGATGGAGACTATTTCTTTTCTGCTTCGGGGTCAAGGTTTGAGTATCTCCTGCCTATTAATATAATGAAGTAGATATCCATTTTCCTAACTTCTGGAGGGACAGTACAAATAGTGTGGCCCAACTTTTAGTATTGACTGCTCTCACTACGTGGCTATATGGTTCAAAACTAAACACCCTGATGCACTTACACCCAATATAGCAAATGACCTGAAGGTCTTAATTTGCGGTTACTACTTGAGTACATTAAATAAGCATATGGCACATTTGCGTTTGCAGATGGGGTAATATTTCTGAGAGCAAGGTTACAAAGTCACAAAGTAAAAATAGGCTTATTTTATTCCTTATAAAATATGTGTTCCTTTTTAAAACACCACACTAAAAACTTAAATAATTTTCTACAGATTCTCTTAAAAGAAAAAAGTGTCTAACATTTGGTATTTGGCCTAATTGCAATAATAATAATAATGATAATAATAATAATAATAATAATAATAATAATAATAATAATAATAATAATAATAATAATAATAATAATAATAATAATAATAATAATAATAATAATAATAATAATAATAATAATAATAATAATAATAATAATAATAATAATAATAAATAATAATAATAATAATAATAATGAGTCGATTAAATAAGGATTTATTTGATCAGAAACAATTGCTAAAAATAATTGAGCTGCATAGGTTAAAGTCATATAGTATTTTCTAACAGAAAAAAAAAGAACTGATATGAAAAAACATGATCCTTTTGTGTAATATCCTCTGAGAACAATAGTAACTAGGCTTGTTTTATTCCTTTGCCGGTTTTTATTTTGCTAAAAACAGTATATTATGTAGAGGGGCTGTGTTTATACCCGAAAGAGAATAGCTAAGGCTATTTTAACCATTTTTCATGAAGTAGGCTGAACTTTGAGTCCCCACAGTGATGCAGGCAGATTGTGTATCAGTCTCTGTACTATAAAGTTCCATATTCAGATCCAAGGGGAGGAAATAAAACTATCCCCGATTCTTTTGGAGAAGGTTAATCTTTTGTGAACACTCGCAGAGTGTGCATCTGTCAGTGCTGATCCACATATTATATATAATTCCAGTCTTTGTCTACAAGGGGAGGAGCTGAGGGTTCTTCTGTGGGAGAAAGTTTAAATTTGGTTATATCCGCTATGCTTTTAGGTTGTGCATCTGACAGTGATGCTCCTTGTGTGTTACCATAGGCATTTGACGTGGCCTTTGATGCTGTCTCTTTACTACAAGAACCTTTGATTGATTTTGAGTTTTCATTTTTTACATAATAATTTGTTTCTCCATACTTATTTTGAATATCTGATTCGTTTTCTCTCTCTGCTTTATTGTAAGTAAATGAGTTATTCTCTGATCCACCTGTTTTATTGTAATAGTGTGAGCCAGCTTCTAATTTTCTGTTTATCCTGGAATGATGTATTTGCGCCTTATAACAACCTGGCTTTTTATTGGAAGAGGCAGCAATATCTTTTTCAACATTTAAAAGCTTGGCTAGACACCGCTCTAGTCTGCTGGTGATTCCATGATAAAACTTCACTTGTCTGTGTAAGAAGGATTTCATATATATTTTTATGTCTGTATTTCTTTCTTTTTGAAAATGTAATGCTTCAGCTTGAAATGCATGCGCTGCTAATATTGCTTCTGTAGATCTCTCAATGGAATCTAGTTTTAAGGTCTCTAAATCTGTGTCATCATTTTGGATTAGCTCTGTAATTGCTTCATATTCTGTGTACTTCCATTTACGAACCCTCTTCTTTGCGATTGCTTTGATGTTATTGAACATCTTCAGAAGATCTATATGTTCTTGGGTGAGATTCATTAGAAATTCCCATTCGTCATCCATTTCTTTTCTGCCATACATTTGTGCAATATCAGAATAGGCTTCACTTAAATAGGAAAAGATACTTGGAAGGTCCTGGTGAATATCAATTTCGTCTATTTTAGAGCTCTGGCTAAAATTCCTAAAAACTTGACTTATGTTTTCATTGCTATTTTGAACCATAGCTCTTCCACAGATTGCTTGGTTTAGGCATTCTTTGTGCATTAACTTTAAAGCTTTAGCAAGCTCTTTTGAGAAGATATCATATTCCTTGAATTTTACTCTCACACCTGCGATGTCTAGAGCAGTACTTGGCAGTTTGATCTTGGTAAAAAATTCTTCGTTTATCAGTCTGTCGTTTATGAATTTTTGTTTGATATTTTTCCAAGACTTTTCATTAGATGTAGCAACGAATTGGTTAAATAATTCACTCTGAGAAACAACTGGATGACGACAAATACGGTTTATCCATGTCTGAAGTGCATACCTAGAGTGCTCCGTAGCTTCCTCTCTATGCAGTCCTCTAGCCTCTTTCTTTGGTAACAAAGGTACTAAATTCAAAGGATATCTTTCAGTCAGCTGATTCCTTAACCACTCAATCTCACCGTGTGTTCTCATCACTCTCTTTGAATTATAGGAGGGTATGATGCTATAACATACTTCACTCTTCAATCCACCATATCTGGATATCTTCTTAGGAGATGTAATAGCACAGATGAATTCTGATGGATTTTCTCTCCAGGTAGGTAATGAGGGATTGATTTCGCTGAGACTTCTTGCTACCCTACTTGAAGTTCTTGAATATTGCTTATTGGGAGGTAATGGTGCTGGTCTAAGGGGAAGTGATGTCTTTGCAACAGGAGCATTGCTTCCAGACTCAATGCATGAACGGGCCAGTCTCAAAAGTGGATAGTTAACACTCAGCCCAGAGGAACTGTTGACTGCAAGTTCTTGTCGACATTCAGGACATCTTTTCTCTTGGTTTGTTTGGAGAAATTGGTCAATGCAATGAGTACAAAACGAGTGACCACATGTCAAATTCCTGGGAATCTTCTCGTCACTAAAGTTTTGTTCGCATATAATGCAACTCAGACCAATTTCATCCATCTGGGAAGAAAAATTAGTTTTAGATACTGAAATCTTTTTGATAATTTTTATTTAGAAGAACTTATACAACAAAAAATGCGAAATCGATTGAAACAAGAATGACAACTATACAGAGATAAAAACGAATGAAATAACAATAAAAGAATGACCATTATTATTATTGCTAGTGTTAGGGTGTATTATTATTATTATTATTATTATTATTATTATTATTATTATTATTATTATTATTATTATTATTATTATTATTATTATTATTATTATTATTATTATTATTATTATTATTATTATTATTATTATTATTATTATTATTATTATTATTATTATTATTATTATTATTATCATTATGATCTTGCAAAATTTGTTTAAATGTTTCTTAGTTTATGTACTTGACTGATGCTATAATGGCCATTAAATTAATCACACTACATGCTACTACTGCGGAGTAAACAAAAGGAAGACACCACCTTGGTAGCGGAACTAGATCGTTTGATGTTTAACATATTATGATTACCAAATGTGCACAGGAGTGGATCTCTCAGTCTCTGTCTTTGTCTTTATTACAACTGTAAAGCTATTCTAAGAGAGGATGTCAACGAAGTATATATATATATATATATATATATATATATATATATATATATATATATATATATATATATATATATATATATATATATATATATATATATATATATGATTGTGACATCAAGACGGACCAAAAGAAAAAGAAAATGTGCCCTCATCGGGCCTGGTCACGAATAAAACATATAGTAAAGAGAAACAGAGATGGGAAGTGTTGTGACTTGTCAGATGTGAAGGGATAATAAGAGATGTGTAATGAATATCCAAGAATATTCGGTTTTGATGTAGGCATAGAAAATTATATACACATACATACATACATAAATACATACAAACAAAGAATTTCAGTCAGTATTAACAGTAGAAAATACCCCACCCCCTCATATTGCAGAGATTGGAGGTCATGGACCAGTATTAGAGAACATAATTTTTTCAGCCACAGAGATATGCAATGTGCTGATGGAGTTAGATGCTCATAGAGTTACAAGTCCTGATAATATATACCCTTATTTACTTAAGAAATGCTCTAACTCAATATCAGCGGCAATGAGTGTCATATTTGAAAATTCGCTGGAGTCAGAGGAGATTACAAGATGCTGGAAACAAGTGAACGTGATACCTATCTTCAAATAGGAAGGAGGGATACGGCTCTAAACAATAGACCTGTTTCCTTGACAAGCATAGTTTGCAAAGTTATGGAGAAACTACTAAGGAAACACATCTCTCTTCACTTGGAATCCTTCAACTTTTTGTCAGTGAGACAACATGGCTTCAAAGAAAGAAGATCAACAGTAACAAACTTATTAGAATTTTATGATGAGGCATGCCAAATCTTACAAGGAAGAGAGGGCTGGGCAGATTGCATATTCCTAGACTTCCAGAAAGCATTTGATACGGTCCCTAACGGGAGACTTATCAAGAAGCTGCAAGCAATGGTGAGAATAGGTGGAAATGTCTTGAAATGGATAAAAACTTACTTAGAAGAGAACAGAGGGTTAGAAGAGGACATTCAGTGTCTGAATGTAGAAGAGTTAGAAGTAGAGTTCTACAGGATTCAGTTTTAGGGCCACTTTTGTTCCTTGTATATGTAAATGACCTACCATAGTCTGTAAATTCATTCATGAATATGTTTGCAGATGATGTAAAGTTTGTGAAGACAGTAAGAGACGAGAAGAATGGTAGAGAACTTTAGGACGACCTTAGTAGTCTGCAAGAGTGGTCAGAAAAGTGGCTAATGAAATTCAATACTTCAAAATGTAAGGTAATGAGAAAACAGGAGCAAAACTTCAAGAGACAGAGAATGAGAGGGATCTAGGAGTAAACATACTGGTCGATTTGTCTCCAGAAATGCATTTAAATGGCTTAGTAAGGGCAGCATATGCTTTCTTAGCAAATGTAAGGGTAGCCTTCACACTCATGGACAAGGAAATGTTCAGAAATATTTATGTAGCCTATGTGAGGCCAAAACTTTAATATGCAGCCCCCTTTTGGAATCCGCACTTGAAAAAGCACGTAGTTAAG
>JAXCGZ010019034.1:17500-52500 GCA_037179515.1 Halocaridina rubra
TTTTTCCTAACTTTTAGCGGCAAGGAAACAAATAATGGTAACACCTCCATCACTATGCAAGTATTAAACCTTAGAAACACAATCCCAGTCCATCGTACATATTTCATGCACTCTAATTTCACAAACATTGGGACAGGGAAGGTCTGGAACTGTTCTAGGATAACGAACATAAATTCCGTGCTCTTCCAGAGCCTGCTCTTGCCGGAACACACTGGCGCAGTCTGTTCTGTGACGCAGGAAGAATAGGACACAGACGAATAGGCTGACAATTTTTCGAACCATTTTGAGGATATCTATTTATACGTATTAAATGAACTCTTCTTCTTCTTCTTCTTCTTCTTCTTCTTCTTCTTCTTCTTCTTCTCACCTGGGGTGGTGTTGGAACTTTTTAGGTCAGTGAAGAAGAAACGCGATAAGATAAAGTATACCACTATCACAAAATCCACCATGTACATACTTTTATAGATAAATAGACATTCTCGAGATTATGTCCAACGAACATACACATATTTATAAGAGTATAAACAGATTATATTTGATCAGTCACAAATTTCTATAATGAGCGAAACCGTATTTACATTCAATATGGTCACACTAGAAATGTAAAGCCAATATTATGTAATCACCGACAAATACAAAAGTTGCTTTATGCTATGCATATATCCTTTCCTTAAATACACGGAAAAAAAAGAGTATATATCCTTTACATTATAGCACTGCAAGTATATGTATGCTTCTCGATTAAGCTGAATACTCTAAGCCATAGGGATTGGGTTCCGTTTTATTTATATGCTCTTACACTCTCACGCATGGCCAGAAGGACGGACATAGAAAACAGCCTTCAGAGAAGTTGGCCACATTAGCTCTTCCTTGTTTCGACTGGGTACTTTTCCTAGAATATTTTCCTGTTTTTTTTTTTTTAAATGTCTGTCTATAAGGTACAGATACCAGGAAACCATAAATCATAGACATAAGGAAAATCTATGGAATGTGGGTACATTTTTCCTCTTTTATACATGAGTAATTTTTGATTATGCAACCTAGGAATTGAGAAGAGGTGAAATATTATTAATATTTCTTCCTTCACCCACTCGTGGGATCTGTCTGTCATTTCCTGATTTTCTATTTATTATGGAATACATTATTGCTGAGAACTCTATAATATTGCGGAGTGTAAAAACTGGGAAGAATTTGAAACTAAATGGAGTCTTACACACTTTGTTCATCTTCGCTTCTTCTTTCAGCATTTTCGCAACAATAATAATAATAATAATAATAATAATAATAATAATAATAATAATAATAATAATAATAATAATAATAATAATAATAATAATAATAATAATAAAAGTAATAAAGATAATAATAATAATAATAATAATAATAATAATAATAATAATAATAATAATAATAATAATAATAATAATCGACGTATGTGGAACTGAATAGCATTATAAGAATCTGGTGCATGGAGTACTATTAACCTTATTTGAATTGCAGTAATTACATAATTGAGCTTACGAGAAAAATCTCCATGCTCGTAATTTCCCGTCTTCTGATCGGTTCCATTTTGTACTTAGTGATACTTATCGTACTTGTCCTTAAAACTATGGATTGAGTTAGCATTAACTACCTCCTCGCTTAGCCAATTCCAATCATCAACTAAAAAAAAAGGACCCACATCCTGCAAAGAAGCTTCCTAACGAAGCTTCATACTGTGACCTCTAGTTCTAGTGCCAGCCATATCAAAATATCGATCCCTATCCACTCTGTCATAACCATAAAGAATTTAAAGACTGTCTCCAATTCCCCCTCAATCTTCTAATTTCGAGTGATGGTAAGTCTAATTCCCTCAGCCTCTCATCATAACTGAGATTGCGTATTTCTGGGATCAGTTTCTTGGCATGTTTTTGAACTTTTTCAAGCTTAGCTACGTGCTTTTTCAAGTGCGGATTCCAAAAAGGGGCTGCATATTCAAGTTTTGGCCTCACATAGGTTACAAAAATATTTCTGAGCATTTCTTTGTACATGTGCCTGAAGGCTACCCTTACATTTGCTAATAAAGCATATGCTGCCTTTACAATGCCATTTATATGCATTTCTGGAGAAAAATCGGACAGTATGTTTACTCGTTTCTAATTTTTTTTTCGCAATCTTTGCATCATATGCAAACATATTAATGAATGAATTTACAGACTCTGGTAGGTCATTTATATATACAAGGAACAAAAGTGGCTCTAAAACTGAACCCTATGGAACTCCACTACTAACTCTTTTCCATTCAGACACTGAGTGTCTTACTCTAACTCTCTGTTCCCTTCCTTCTAAGTATATTTTTATCCATTTAAGACATTTCCACCTATTCTCACCATTGCTTGCAGCTTCGTAATAAGTCTCCCGTGTGGGACAGTGTCAAATGCTTTTTGGAAGTCTAGGTATATGCAATCTGCCAAGCCCTCTCTTTTCTGTAGGATTCAGTTTACCTCATCATAAAATTCTAATAATCTTGTTACTGTTGATCTACCTTCTCTGAAGCCATGTTGTCTCACTGACAAGAAGTTGAAGGATTCTAAGTTAAGAGAGACATGTTTCCTTAATAGTTTCTCCATAACTTTGCAAACTATGCTGGTCAAGAAAACAGGCAAGTACTTTAGAGCAGTATCCCTCCTTCCCTTTTTGAAGATAAGTATCACGTTTGCTTGTTTCCAGCATCTTTGAATCTCCCCTGACTCAAGCGACTTTTTAAATATGATACTTAGTTCTTCTGATTTTGAATTTACGCATATTTTAAGTACATAAGGGTATATATCATCAGGACCTGTAGCTTAATAGACGTTTAACTCCATCAGCAATTTGCATACCTCTGTGGCTGAAAAGATGATGTTCTCTAATACCGGCCCATGAGCTTCTATTTCTACAATCTGAGGGGGTGGTGTATTTTCTACTGTAAATACTGACTGAAATTCCTTGTTCAATTCTTTTCAGATCTCTTCATCCGTTTCAGTGATGCTTCCATCCGCTCTCTTAAGCTTTAACATATGTTCTTTTACCTTCAATTTTCCTCTGATAAAGCTGTGGAAAAGTTTGGGATTTTCTTTAGCCTTCCTGGTGATGTCCCTTTCATAGTCTCTTTCTGCCTTTCTTCTTTTAATTAGGTAATCATTTCTTGTTCTTTTATAGGTCTGCTAGGTATTTATGTTTTTTCTCCTCCTATACTTTTTCCAGGATTTGTCTCTCCACTCCTTAGCTATTTTACTCTCATTATCGAACCATTTCTCTCTGGCACGAATTACACCTACTTTGGTGACAGGTATGCAGCAATCTACTATCTTCCCATATTTCTCACAAAAGATGTCGTACATTTCTTGTACAGTTTGTTGTTAAATAAGATCCTCCAGTCAATAATTCCAAAAAGCTCAATCATTTTGACGTAATCACCTTTCAAATAGTTTCTCCTCCTCTGCTTTTACTCACAGGCAGAACATCTTCAATGACATACTCTATCAATAACACACAGTGGTCACTCTTTCCAATTGGTGGCTCATACTCAATATATTCAATATCTAACACGTTATCTGTGAATACTAGCTTAAGGAGCGATAGCTCATCCCCACTCCTGGCCCTCATTGGTTCCAGTACATGTTGGTGTAGGAAATTTCCTTGTACGAAATCTAGAAATCTTGCCCCGAATGAGTCCTCACCACTGTGTGGGTCAAGATTTATCCAGTCTATCTTTCTCTGATTAAAATATCTCATAATCAAAATCTTACATATTCTCTCCCGTTCAATGTTAACAACTGAGTTTATAACTTCAATAGTATCTATATGACTTTTCTCACAAACTTCTAGCCTATGTTGGTTCCTTGATAGGTTATATACGACAGTTATTATAATGCTCTCTGATCCAGTATTTATGCAAACAGCAATTTATTTTTGGGATTGCGGTACTGCAGTGGTTAGAGCATTCAACTTGGGAAGCGACAGACACGTATTCGAGCCCACCGAGGGGTGTTAGGATGGGCATCCAACCTTAATTCCTTATTGTGCTCATGGGAATGATCCCTAAGCTTACAAATTCTCGCCTCTGGGTCAGTTACTTCTTTTTTTTTATTCACAGAGGCCTCTATCAGTCATGATCTTGTAAAGAAGAGTAACCCCTGGGTGCTCCAGGGTTATTCATATACATAAGTCATAAGGCATGGCAACTAACCTGACTTTGCCCACGGTAAGATAATATAACCTAACCTAACAATTTACTGGGTCATTTAACTTTACGTGTGGTTCTGGGGTTACTTAACTTTACAAGATACAACTACTCTAACACTAATATGGTACTTCCTTACCAAACTTTAAACTGGACCTCTAATTTTAGAGCCACCCATATCAAACTATTGCTCGCTTTCAACTTCATGAAAACCGTGAAGAAAAAAATAAAAATTCATTATCCTCTCCTCTGGCTTTGAGCTTCTAGTGATGGTAAAGCCAAATCCTTCAGCTTTTTTTTTTTTTTTTTTTAACTGAGATCCCATATATTTTTCACGATCTTTTAACATGGCTTTGAATATATTCCAGCTTTTCATTACTTTGCTTACTCTGAACCCTAGAAGGAATCTTGGGCTTTACAGTCATTTGTATATATTACTAAACATTTCTATGTCCATATACATGCAGGCCACCTTCACTTTGGCCAAGAGAGCATATGCGGCCTTTACTCTCTCTTTTATATGCAATACTGAAGATGGATTCGGTTTTACGTCACGAACTCCCTTTTCTACTAAGGGTTAGGACAGTTGCCTTCTTACGAAGGACTTGTTTTGGCAGATGTAGTCGTTACCCTGAGTGTATGCCCTTACTAACCTCAGTCCGTGACAGGGCGCAAACTCTCGACCTGCCGCCTCAGATTCGCAGACGCTACCATTTTGCCACGGAGACTACATATGCAATACAGAAGACAAATCTTCCATTAGACTGATCTCCACATCTCCTTCACTCTTACCTTTTCAGTTCTTATCTTGCTGTTGAATTTCTCTTCGTGGCTGTTTTTGTACTCTTGTCCCATCCACCTCACATTTGAAGTAGCGCATCTCATTAGCCATTTATATCGCTACTCATGTCCACCTTTCTTGACGTCTTGAAAGTCGTTACCACTATTTTCGTCTGTTACTCAAATCAGTTTTTACTTCAACTGCGGACATATTTCAAAATGCATTTACGCTCTCTGGCTGAGGGAATTAGACTTACCATCACTCGAAGCTAGAAGAATGTGGGGGATATGGTGATGTTTTTTTAATTCCTTCATGGTTATGACAGAGTGGATAGGGATCGGTATTTTGATATGGCTGGCACTAGAACTAGGGGTCATAGTTTGAAGCTCCATAAGAAAACTTCTTTTCAGGATGTGAGAAAGTGCATTTTTAGTGTAAGAGTAGTTGATAATTGGACTTGGCTAAGAGAGGAGGTAGTTAATGCTAACTCAATCCATAGTTTTAAGGACAAGTATGATAAGTATCACTAAGTACAATACTGAACCGCCCAGGAGACTGGAAGTTACGAGCTTGGGGCTCTTTCCCGTAAGCGCAATTAGGCAATTACAATTATGTTATTACAGATTATAGACACACATATGGACCTAATGTGTATTTACCCAACCATATGTGAGTCATTTTTTTAGGAATGAGAATGGGTACAAGTGCAAGAAGGCCCAAGCTTGACTACTCGGTGGCTGAAGTACAACTTCAAGAGACAGAAAATGAGAGATTAAGGAGTAAATATACTGGCAGATTTGTCTCCTGAAATACATATAAATGACATAGTAAGGGCAGCATATGCATTCTTATCAAATGTAAGGGTAGCCTTCAGGCACATGGACAAGGAAATGTTCAGAAATATTTATGTAACCTATGTGAGGCCAAAACTTGAATATGCAGCCCCCTTTTGATATCCACACTTGAAAAAGCACATAGCTAAGTTGAAAAAGGTCAAAGACATGCCACGAAGCTGGTGCCAGAAATACGCAATCTCAGTTATGATGAGAGGCTGAGGGAATTAGACTTACCATCACTCGAAGCTAGAAGATTGAGGAGGGATATGGTGACAGTCTTTGAATTCCTTCATGGTTATGACAGAGTGGATAGGGATCGATATTTTGATATGGCTGGCTCTAGAACTAGAGGTCATAGTTTGAAGCTTCGTAAGAAAACTTGTTTGCAGAATGTAAGGAAATACTTTTTCAGTGTAAGAGTAGTTGATAATTGGAATTAGCTAAGCGAAGAGGTAATAAATGCAATCTCAATCCATAGTTTTAAGGACATGTATGATAAGTATTACTAAGTATAAAATGGAACCGATCAGGAGACGGGAAGATACGAGCTTTGGGCTCTTTCCCGTAAACACAATTAGGTAAGTACTATAATATCAAGGATATAGAAGACAGTTCTGAGGAAGTTGTAAACAACCATAATGTTACTCATACGTAGATGTGTGTTGCGACTCCGAATATATTTTGAAACGTATACTAATATCTTACACTTTCCCGCCGAAATATCAACTTATATCTTATCTCATACACTCATATTCTTAGGATAAATCTTAATTTGTAGCGGTGCAACACATGTAACTGCCATCGCCTTGCACAGTTTATGATATATATATATATATATATATATATATATATATATATATATATATATATATATATATATATATATATATATATATATATATATATATATATATATATATATATATATATATATATATATATATATATATATATATATATATATATATATATATATATATATATATATATATATATATATATATATATATATATAGTGGAAATTTCTCTGTAAGACTCATGGACCATTGTTGTAGGGACTATTTTAATTTTTTTTTGGGGGGGAGACCCCATGGAAAATATGTTGGGGAGACTCATAATGATCCGTCCATATTATTGGTGGGAGAGAGATGAGAAAACGTATGCTTTGTAGGAGAGACTGGCAACACTGCTTACAAGGCATATATTTCCCATATATTTTTTTGTTTTGTTTTGGTCATACCTCAGCGAAGGGTGTTCAGGTTGTAAAAAAGATTTTCTGTATCTAACATAATGACTAACAGTGATAAACCGCTAAGCAAATATAATCATATATACATACATACATACATACATACATACATATATATATATATATATATATATATATATATATATATATATATATATATATATATATATATATATATATATATATATATATATATATGGTTTTTATGTGTAATTACCTAATTCTGTTTACGGGAAAGAGCCCAAAGCTCGTATCTTCCCGTCTCCTCATCGGTTCCATTTTATACTTAGTGATACTTATCATACCTGTCCTTAAAACTATGGATTAAGATAGTATTAACTACCTCCTCGCTTAGCCAATTCCAATTATCAACTACTCTTACACTGAAAAAATATTTCCTTACATCCTGCAAACAAGTTTTCTTACAAATCTTCAAACTATGACCTCTAGTTCTAGAGCCTGCCATATCAAAATATCGATCCCTATCCACTCTATCATAACCATGAAGAAATTTAAAGACTGTCACCATATCCCTCCTCAATCTTCTAGCTTCGAGTGATGGTAAGTCTAATTCCCTCAGCCTCTCATCATAACTGAGATTGCGTATTTCTGGCACCAGTTTCGTGGCATGTCTTTGAACTTTTTCAAGCTTAGCTATGTGCTTTTTCAAGTGTCGATTCCAAAAGGGGGCTGCATATTCGAGTTTTGGCCTCACATATGTTACATAAATATTTCTGAACATTTCCTTGTCCATGTGCCTGAAGGCTACCCTTACATTTGATAAGAATGCATATGCTGCCCTTACTATACCATTTATATGTAATTCTGGAGACAAATCTGCCAGTATGTTTACTCCTAGATCTCTCTCATTTTCTGTCTCTTGAAGTTGTACTCCAGCCACCGAGTAGTCAAGCTTGGGCCTTCTTGCACTTGTACCCATTCTCATTACCTTACATTTTGAAGTATTGACTTTCATTAGCCACTTTTCTGACCACTCATGCAGACTATTTAGATCTTCCTGAAGTTCTCTACCATTGTTCTCGTTTTCTACTTTCTTCACAATCTTTGCATCATCTGCAAACATATTCATGAATGAATTTACAGACTCTGGTAGGTCATTTACATATACAAGGAACAAAAGTGGCCCTAAAACGGAACCCTGTGGAACTCCAATACTAACTATTCTGCATTCAGACACTGAGTGTCTTACTCTAACCCTCTGTTCCCTTCCTTCTAAGTAAGTTTTTATCCATTCCAAGACATTTCCACCTATTCTAGCCATTGCTTGCAGCTTCCTAATAAGTCTCCCATGTGGAATAGTGTCAAATGCTTTCTGGAAGTCTAGGAATATGCAATTTGCCCAGCCCTCTCTTTCCTTTAAGATTCGGCTTACCTCATCATAAAATTCTAATAAGTTTGTTACTGTTGATCTACCTTCTCTGAAGCCATGTTGCCTCACTGACAAAAAGTTGAAGGATTCCAAGTTAAGAGAGATATGTTTTGTTAGTAGTTTCTCCTTAACTTTGCAAACTATGCTGGTCAAGGAAACTGCTCTATAGTTCAGACCTGTATCCCTCCTTCCCTTTCTGAAGATAGGTATCACATTTGCTTGTTTCCAGCATCTTGGAATCTCCCCTGATTCCAGTGACTTTTTAAATATGATACCCAATGCCACTGATATTGATTTTGCGCATTTTTTAAGTAAATGAGGGGATATGTCATCAGGGCCTGTAGCTTTATGAACATCTAAATCCATCAACGCTTTGCATACCTCTGTGGCTGTAAGGTTGATGTTCTCTAATAGCGGCCCTTGAGCTTCTATTTCTGCAATCTGAAGGGGTGGGGTATTTTCTACTGTAAATACTGACTGAAACTCCTTGTTCAATTCTTTGCAGATCTCTTCATCCGTTTCAGTGATGCTTCCATCCGCTCTCTTTAGCCTTAAAACCTGTTCTTTTACCTTCAGTTTTCCTCTGATAAAGCTGAGGAAAAGCTTGGGATTTTCTTTAGCCTTCCTGGTGATGTCCCTCTCATAGTCTCTCTCTGCCTCTCTCCTTTTACTTAGGTAGTCATTTCTTGCTCTTTTGTAGGTTTGCCAGGCATTTATGTTTTTTCTCCTCCTATACCATTTCCAGCATTTGTCTCTCCACTCCTTAGCTCTTTTACACTCATTATCGAACCATTTCTCTCTTGCATGAATTACACCTACTTTGGTGACAGGTATGCAGCAATCTACTATCTTCCCATATTTCTCACAAAAGATGTCATACATTTCTTGTACAGATTTGATGTAAAATAAGGTTTACCAGTCAATAACTGCAAAAAGCTCATTCATTTTGATGTAATCTCCTTTCAGATAGTTCCTCCTCATGTCCTCAGTGCCTCTACTCTCAGGAAGAATATCTTCAATGATATACTCCATCAACAACACACAGTGGTCACTCTTTCCAATTGGTGGTTCATACTCAATATTTTCAATATCCAACACATTATCTGTGAATACTAGATCAAGTAGTGATGGCTCATCCCCACCCCTGGCCCTCATTTGTTCCATTACATGATGGTGTAGGAAATTCCCTTGTACGCAATCTAGGAATCTTGTCCCAAATGAGTCCTCACCACTGTGTGGGTCAAGATTTATCCAATTCATCACTTTATGATTAAAATCTCCCATAATCAAAATTCTACATTTTCTCTCCCGTGCCATGTTAACAACTGAGTTTATGACTTCAATAATACCTATATGACTTTCCTCATAAACTTTTAGCCTATTCTGGTTCCTTGGTGGGTTATATACAACAGTTATTATAATGCTCTCTGACCCAGTATTTATGCGAGCAACAAGAAATTCCTTGAACTCACTTTCTATAACAAAGTTTATTTCTTCAACTTGAATCCTCTCACTTATGAGCAGTGCTATCCCTCCACCAGTCCTCTCAGATCTTTCAACCCTTAATATTTTGAAGCCCTTAGGAAATACTGTGACACTGCTTATGTCCTCACTCAACTTAGTCTCTGTAATTGCTACTATATCTGCCTTACTGTTGTGAATCCCATCTTTTAAGTCTACTGCCTTACCAGCTAATCCATCAGCATTTGTGTATAACAATCTTAATGAGGCCCCGACCTGATCTTTTTTCATTATCTTCTTTATCTCTCCTTTGTCTGGAAGAACTCTGAAATGAAAATTTTTCTTCTCTTCTTCATTTCTTTCTTCATTTAACCTTCTTGCCTCTTCCAACAAGTTTTTGATCTTTCCCATCTCTTCCTGTGTTCTGTATCATCTAATGAACACTTCTTTGAATTCTTGAAGGTCTTTTAGACTTTTTTTTCTCAACAATATATCCCTACATGTTTCCCCTCTCTCAAAGGCTACTTTTGTTGGTCTCGGCTTTCCTTCTCTCGAATATTTGCCTAGTTGGTGTATGTTTACAATATCCTCAGGACCACAAACTACCCCAAGCTTTCTTATCTGGTCTACAACCCTAGCTTTATTTTCTTCAAGTCTCCTCTGCCATGTTGGCTCCTGGGATTCGCTTATGCCTGAGATTACCACTGTCTTCTCCTTATCAAGTGCCTGTTTGATGAGTGGGTTTGCCCTTTCCATCACAACGTCTTTCATTTTTTCGATTACTGTCTCTTTATAGTCAACTGTTTGTATGTTTTCCAGTGCCATCACCTTTACAGCCTCTTTTACTGCCACATTCCCCTTTAGTGCATCAGCAAAGGAAGTTTGCATGGCATCATATTCCATATTCAGCTCTTGGAACTCTTTTCTAAACTGTTCAATGTTTTCCTTAATCTGGACATTCCAAGCAGCATTCTCGTCTCTCTCAGAAGAGAGCAGTGAACTAACATCTAATTCATTTAGGTTGTCATTCAGTTGTTTGTTTTTATCTTCTTGTTTAGAAATTCTGATTTCTAGTTCACTCTTTTCCCCTTCCAGCCTCTTTATTCGTTTTTGTAGTTCCTTTCTCTCCTACCCTTGTGCTTTATTTGCTTCCTCCAAAAATCTTATTTCCTCTCTGAGTGTTTCATTCTCTTTCATTTATCTATCCATATTCCGAATTTTATCATCAAGGCTTATAACCATTGCCTCTAAATCCTTGATTTTCTGTTTTAGTCTCCTAATACCTACCCCTCCTCCCGACCCATGGGTGGGAGAGGTTTGGGACAGAGATGGCCTCATTTTTATGTTTTCCCTCTCACAGAATATAGAAAGAAGAAGAGAAAGAGAAAAAAAAGAGAGGAAAACTTTTATTTAAGCTTCACACAGAATGTTTATATCTTCATATAAGTGCTATTTATTTGTGTGTGTTTGTGTGATTACCTAATTGATTACCTAATTGTGTTTACGGGAAAGAGCCCAAAGCTCGTATCTTCCCATCTCCTGATCGGTTCCATTTTATACTTAGTGATACCTATCATACCTGTCCTTAAAACTATGGATTAAGATAGCATTAACTACCTCCTCGCTTAGCCAATTCCAATTATCAACTACTCTTACACTGAAAAAGGATTTCCTTACATCCTGCAAACAAGTTTTCTTACGAAGCTTCAAACTATGACCTCTAGTTCTAGAGCCAGCCATATCAAAATATCGATCCCTATCCACTTTATCATAACCATGAAGGAATTTAAAGACTGTCACCATATCCCCCCTCAATCTTCTAGCTTCCAGTGATGGTAAGTCTAAGTCCCTCAGCTTCTCATCATAACTGAGATTGCGTATTTCTGGCACCAGTTTCGTGGCATGTCTTTGAACTTTTTCAAGCTTAGCTATGTGCTTTTTCAAGTGTCGATTCCAAAAGGGGGCTGCATATTCGAGTTTTGGACTCACATAGGTTATATAAATATTTCTGAACATTTCCTTGTCCATGTGCCTGAAGGCTACCCTTACATTTGATAAGATTGCATATGCTGCCCTTACTATGCCATTTATATGTATTTCTGGAGACAAATCTGCTAGTATGTTTACTCCTAGTTCTCTCTCATTTTCTGTCTCTTGAAGTTGTACTCCAGCCACCGAGTAGTCAAGCTTGGGCCGTCTTGCACTTGTACCCATTCTCATTACCTTACATTTTGAAGTATTGAATTTCATTAGCTAACTACCTCCTCGCTTAGCGACTTCCAATGATCAACTACTCTTACACTGAAAAAGTATTTCCTTACATCCTGCAAACAAGTTTTCTTACGAAGCTTCAAACTATGACCTCTAGTTCTAGAGCCAGCCATATCAAAATATCGATCCCTATCCACTCTATCATAACCATGAAGGAATTTAAAGACTGTTACCATATCCCCCCTCAATCTTCTAGCTTCCAGTGGTGGTAAGTCTAAGTCCCTCAGCCTCTCATCATAACTGAGATTGCGTATTTCTGGCACCAGTTTCGTGGCATGTCTTTGAACTTTTTCAAGCTTAGCTATGTGCTTTTTTAAGTGTCGATTCCAAAAGGGGGCTGCATATTCGAGTTTTGGCCTCACATAGGTTATATAAATATTTCTGAACATTTCCTTGTCCATGTGCCTGAAGGCTACCCTTACATTTGATAAGAATGCATATGCTGCCCTTACTATGCCATTTATATGTATTTCTGGAGACAAATCTGCTAGTATGTTTACTCCTAGATCTCTCTCATTTTCTGTCTCTTGAAGTTGTACTCCAGCCACCGAGTAGTCAAGCTTGGGCCTTCTTGCACTTTCTGAACATTTCCTTGTCCATGTGCCTGAAGGCTACCCTTACATTTGATAAGAATGCATATGCTGCCCTTACTATGCCATTTATATGTATTTCTGGAGACAAATCTGCTAGTATGTTTACTCCTAGATCTCTCTCATTTTCTGTCTCTTGAAGTTGTACTCCAGCCACCGAGTAGTCAAGCATGGGCCGTCTTGCACTTGTACCCATTCTCATTACCTTACATTTTGAAGTATTGAATTTCATTAGCCACTTTTCTGACCATTCATGCAGATTATTTAGATCCTCCTGAAGTTCTCTACCATTGTTCTCGTTTTTTACTTTCGTGTGTGGGCGTGCTTACATGTGTGTAATTACCTAATTGCGTTTACGGGAAAGAGCCCAAAGCTCGTATCTTCCCGTCTCCTGATCGGTTCCATTTTGTACTTAGTGATACTTATCATACCTGTCCTTAAAACTATTGATTGAGATAGCATTAACTACCTCCTCGCTTAGCGACTTCCAATGATCAACTACTCTTACACTTAAAAAGTATTTCCTTACATCCTGCAAAGAAGTTTTCTTACGAATCTTCAAACTATGACCTCTAGTTCTAGAGCCAGCCATATCAAAATATCGATCCCTATCCACTCTATCATAACCATGAAGGAATTTAAAGACTGTCACCATATCCCCCCTCAATCTTCTAGCTTCGAGTGATGGTAAGTCTAATTCCCTCAGCCTCTCACCATAACTGAGATTGCGTATTTCTGTGTGTGTGTGTGTGCGTGCGTGCGTGCGTGCGTGCATGTGTGTATGTTTGTGTGCTCGCGTTCATTAATTACTTGATTGAATTTAATTAAATTTAGAGTCGTGCCAGTTTTTAATTAGTTTTATTCTAGTTGATAAAAGACTCGGGTTTCATTGCAGCTTTAGGAAGGATTTTCGTTTTATTTCGTCATTTTTTTTTATTTTCGAATTAAAAATAATGCATTTGTGATTCCCCGTCCTCTAGTCTACCTTCCCCATTCAATTATGTATGTATTTGTCCTGAACTCATCTTATCGTACGCCTTAGTATGACATGAGTTTCGCTCTTTCGATGAAGATATATTCATCTTCATGTATTATATTTAGATAGCTTTGGGACCACGGTGGCAGAGTGCTTAAATTTCTCGGCTCGGGAGTTGACAGACTCGCGATCGAACCCTCTATGGGGTGCTAGGAAGGACATCCATCCTTACTTCCCCAGTCACACTGTGTCCACCCCCATATTGGGGACTAATATTGATGCATAAAACGAGGATTACTATGCTCAGATATTCTGTCTAGCTATTTAAAACCAGAAAAATGAGGATAAGATAAAAATCGGTTATAAGTAAGAAAAAAAAAAACGCGCACACATGGTTTAAAAGCGTATAACGCTGATCTGCTATAGACAATACAGACGCCATAATAATTTCTATTATTTTATTTTTTTATTGATCTCATATTGTTGTTTTGGCCTATTTAATAATATGATAACATTTTGCTAATTGTGAAACTTTGGAGAAGAAAACAAATAACATTCGATAGCAAGAAGCCCAAAAACTTTGATGAATATTTCTAATAAAAACAAGTAAATAAGCAGCGACCCCCAGATGACCCATGGGGAAAAAGGTAAATACAATTATTATTGCCATAAGTAATATTCTGCATAGGTTAAAAAAAAACAATTATAGATGTTGTTGATGCGCTTGATATATATATATATATATATATATATATATATATATATATATATATATATATATATATATATATATATATATATATATATATATATATATATATATATATATATGTGTGTGTGTGTGTGTGTGTGTGTGTGTGTGTGTGTGTGTGTGTGTGTGTGTGTGTGTGAGATTACCTAATTGTGTTTACGGGAAAGAGCCCAAAGCTCGTATCTTCCCGTCTCCCGATCGGTTCCATTTTATACTTAGTGATACTTATCATACCTGTCCTTAAAACTATGGATTGAGATAGCATTAACTACTTCCTCGCTTAGCGAACTCCTATTATCAACTACTCTTACACTGAAAAAGTATTTCCTTACATCCTGCAAACAAGTTTTCTTACGAAGCTTCAAACTATGACCTCTAGTTCTAGAGCCAGCCATATCAAAATATCGATCCCTATCCACTCTATCATAACCATGAAGGAATTTAAAGACTGTCACCATATCCCCCCCCCTCAATCTTCTAGCTTCCAGTGATGGTAAGTCTAATTCCCTCAGCCTCTCATCATAACTGAGATTGCGTATTTCTGGCACCAGTTTGTGTGTGTGATTACCTAATTGTGTTATCAAACAATTTCTAATAGTTTTCTTAATTTATGTGGAATATTACTTATGGTAATAATAATTTCCTCGAATCAGGCAGTTTGCCTCTTGAAGTATCGGAGTTACATGTGGAAATATCCTTGTTTCTAGTAACCTGCCTATGATGCTAGATGTGTGAACTGTGACTTTAATATACAAGATGTTAATGAAAGATGTAAAAGCATCTTTTGTTTAGGTTTTGTAGCCTTTGGGCTGCCCTTGTAAAGAGGATTTTGCCTTGGCATGGGCGAGGGCTTAGCCAGGGCTGAAACTCATCCAGGGGCAAAAAAAAAATATATATATATAATAATAATAATGGTGTAAGTGATAATTTATTGGGAAGTGCCAAATATTCATCAGAAAGTGGCCTTATCAACCCTTCTGGAGTGCCAGAAAGGGAGATATTCTGATGTGAGAAAGTGTTCTTGGACATGAGGGTCATCTGGCTCCTCACCATTTGCTGGTGACAAAGAATCGATCCCTGTATCAGATGCTATTGGTGCTGGTATTATTTATTCTTGTACAGTGTCATTGTCAGTTTTCTTTGGTACTACGTTGTTTATCTCTGAATAATATAGTTCTGGTGATTTAGTCAGTGAGGAGATCAAAGGCTCTGGAAGACTTGAAAAACTTCCTGCCAGTGCGTCAGTCGTTTGAAGTATCTAATTTTGCGAATCCTGACTCTCTGGAACAAGGTTCTCGAAGACAGAAATTCGCTTGGGAGAGAGAGAGAGAGAGAGAGGAGAGAGAGAGAGAGAGAGAGAGAGAGAGAGAGAGAGAGAGAGAGAGATGGAAGTTGATAAGTGGACGAGACATCCACTGCTGTAATTATTATTATTTTTTTTTGGCCCGTCCTGGTGTCAACCATAAAAAGAAAAAAAAGAAAAAAGAACTGTTTTCGGTAATATGGTCAAATCATGGTACGTTTTCGCTCTCACAAGATGATAATAATAATAATAATAATAAGTCTTTATTTCCAACGTACATTGGGTATTCAAATAAGATGCATATATATTCCAGATAGACATCTGTGGTGTACGATATAGACATACTAAAACAAACAAATCATAAAGATGGGTGTACTATTAAAATTTACAAGTAAAATCTTCCTTTAAGAGTAACTTCTTAAGATTATATTTAAAAGTATACACTGAACCAGCATTTTTTAGTTCTCTGGGAAGCTGATTATATAAATGAGGTCCACGAATGTTTATATCTCTTGAGCCAATATCAGTTTTAGACCTTCGTACTAATAAATCTTCCCCTGCACAGTAACTTTTTATTTCAACATGAATAGCATATTTTTCATTGGGTTATTTGAAAAAATATCAAATGAATTAAGTAAAAATATTTTGGTGAGCACAACAAAATACATAATACATTGTAGTAAAAACTCCAATATAATTATTTGTTTTAAAATTCTAAAATGTGAAAATGGGTCAGTTTGGTGGCGTGTTGAATAAATCAATGATGAGTTATGCTGACTCCAAAATAATTTTTGTTTTATTATTTACCCGAACTCAGTTATATATTATTTGGAAGATTTTAAGATTTAGTTTGGTGAAAAAAATAGTGTAAGTGATAACCTTAAATAAATGCACTATCATAAGGTCATAAACCATGTTCAGAATGATTTAAAACATGAACCGCATGGCAGGGATAAAAGTAATATGGCATAAAACTATATCGAAAAAAAAAAATAAACGCCAAAATATTCGTTTATTGCGTGTGTGGGAGGTGAGGCTGTATTGAGTTCACATTAACCCCTGAACGTACAGGAGTGATAAAAGTGATGAAGAGTAAAAGTAGACTTTTGAACGGGTAACATATATACAGTATACGTATGTACTATGATAGAGGAAAGCCAGCACTCCAGTCTTCGCGTCCGTCCGTTGTGTTTAGATCGCTTTCCGTGAACGATCGAGATCTGTAGTTTCTGCAGATTTTCGTTATACAGTTTTGAGTTATTTTTTTTTTATAATAATTTTCTGTGAAGTCTTCTTTTTTTTATATTTATATTTGCGTTCCTTGTAAAAGTCTTCCATATATATTTTTTTTATTTATTTGTAAAAGTTTCTTTCCTTGATTTTTCACTTGAAATGTATTAAAGCAAATGCTTCTTTATTAACGGTTTCCTTCCTTGATATTTGAATCTACACTTATTTTTTATGACCCCCTCCTCAAACAAATAATGAAATCTCTCAAAGAAGAAAAATTTTATTTTCTCAGGAAAAAAAAATCACAGGTTATTTTAATCAACGAACACATTGCTGACTCTTTTTAGCATGACAAAAAGTTAATTAGTTTGGCACAAATTATAAGTAAAAAAAAAAATGAAAATAGGTACTGTGTACTGAAGTGATTATGATTATTGCAGGAGAGTATTTTTTGTGGCTACGTGAAAAGTTTAAAAATATAGTCATAGTCGTGCCAAAGTTTCCAAAAGCTGTCAGGGATTCCACTCATCATCGAAGTTTCAACGACAAAAAAATCTTAGAAACCGCTACAAAGGCCTGTTCCTACCAAAATATTATCGAGTCTCTTGTTATAATTTCATTGGGTCTTCATCGGTGCTCAGAGGATAAATAGAGTTTCCGGTTTGAAAGTGACTTTACATTTCATTCTTATGTGGCTTTCTAAGTGTGCTTAGAGATTATTTTGGAGTGTTCAGTTCGAAAGCTAATGAAATTTCAATCATCGGTGATTCCTTAAGGCCTATCGTTTGGTTGCAGAGGCCTGCTTAGCAGTGCCCAGAGGGTGTTTTGGGTACCTGGGGCCAAAGGCCCGATTTCTTAAACAGTGTAAACCTAGGATACCATATTGTTAGTTAGCTAGACACACACAAATGTGTGTCTAGCTAACTAACAATATGGTATCCTAGGTTTACACTGTTTAAGAAATCGGACCAAAGTGGCTGAAGTATTATTAATCCTCGATGGTTATGTTAGTTTTAATCTTCTTGAGTCCCGTTCCAAGGACACAATCCATGTTTTCACATTATCGAATTTGTGAAAGGAAATATAAGCTTAAAAATACATGGTAGAATAGGTTCTTCATTGTAGAAAGTGTTAAAAGCTGAAAAATGTCTTAGGAAGAAGACAGCAAGAATAAATAATCTAAATTTCTATTAGCAAGGAAACGGTAAAAAAAAAAAAAAAAAAAAATATGGTGATCATTTATTGCTATTAAAATTTGAAAATGGAAGAAGAAGAAGAGACTGAGAGAATAAACGAATCTGAAGTTATGGTTTGTGACTTGCATGGAGAATACGAACTATCATCTGGTGACTTTGGCCTAGGAAATATTTTGCAACCAGGTGCACACGAACAATCTGGTAAAATTTTTATTTAAATTGGTTGCGAGACTTTCTCGCATGAAACTTTGCTAACATAATATAATAAATATTTTCTGTTCCTTTTTCCTTTATTTACTAACATAGAAAGAAATATTTTGAGCACTCACTTTTATTGTGCCATAACATAATTTTTAAATAACAAAAATCTTATTTCATATCAGTGATTCCTTTGTTACTAGGATTCTATCTGGATAATAATAATAATAATAATAATAATAATAATAATAATAATAATAATAATAATAATAATAATAATAATAATAATAATAAAATTATTATTATTATTATTATTATTATTATTATTATTATTATTATTATTATTATTATTATTATTATTATCCTGGACCTAATACTTCCTTCCCGGAAGAACAAGTCAACCTGCGAGGAGGCTGGAGAACTCCGTCAGTAACGCCTGTCCGGGATGTAACACGTGTCAGCTATTACATATATTATGTTATAAATCTGAGGGAATTTAAAATACGTTAGGTATTTAATTTCCTCTATAATTTTGACACAGGGGACAGGGATCGATATTTTGATATGACTAGCACTAGAACTAGAGGTCATCGTTTGAAGCTTCGTATGAAAACGTCTTTGCAGGCTGTAAGGAAGTATATATATATATATATATATATATATATATATATATATATATATATATATATATATATATATATATATATATATATATATATATATATATATATATATATATATATATATATATATATATATATATATATATATATATATATATATATATATATATATATATATATATATATATATATATATATATATTTTTTTTTTTTTTTTTTTTTTTTTTTTTTTTTTTTTTTTTTTTTTTTTAGTGTGAGAATAGTTGATAAATGGTACTCGATAGGTGAAGAAATCTTAAATGCTAAATTCACTCCTAGTTTTAAGGCTAGATATGATTATAGTTAGTGAGTTCAAAGTGAAACCGACCAGGAAAGGGCAGTCACGAATTTAGTCTTTCTCGTGAGTATGAGTAGGTAAATACATATATGCTAACAAGGACTTTTGTGCTAAAATATGTGTCATTGTCAGGGATAGGCTCTAGAAATGTATCATATTTGAAGGTGGATATTTCCAGCACATAAGAGTCTAAAACTTGAGCTGATCATTACTGTAGAAAAAAATTGTAGACCCACTTTAGAATGTAAAATAAAAACTGAATATCTCCTTTTGGTCCACCCTGTATGTATACACGAGTCAGATTAGATGGTGGCAGAGTGTTATTTATATAGCAATAATGAATTGTGTTGTGGTGGACGAGAGGTTGAATGAAATATATTTAAATTTGAATTATTGAGAGGAGCTATTTGAGATGTCTGCCCATTATTTGGTGGAAAAATGAGTGTGAAGGAAAGGTAGAGAAAGAAGAGAGAGGAGGGAGGAAAAGAAGTACTGAAAATGAGCAAAAGTAGAATGAGCAAGAAACGAACTTAGGGTCTTTCCCATGAACATGATTATGTATATACATAGATGCTAATAAGATATTGTGTGCTAAAATGTGTCACATTGTCAGGGATAGACTCTAAGAATGTATCAAAACTCATGGTGGGAATTTCGAACACAAAGAGTGTAAAACATGGCCAGCTTGAGGAAGATGTGGAATGTAGTGAATTGAAGGAAGGAATATTTTAAGGATGAAATTTCGAAATGTGCAGAGGAAATGTGTGAGATAAAAATAAATAGGTGGAAGAAGAAGGAAGGTTAGTAAAAGGTAGAATGAAACTATGAGTGCCGCAGTAACAAATGCGTGCATATGAGGCATGGTTGGAAAGTGGAAATGTGGAACCAAATGAGTGATATAGAATGGAGAGAGGGCCAGCAAAGTCCATAGTGAGAATACCAAAGAGAAGAGTAGAGGTATGATGTAAGGCAAATGTTTGTTTGAAAATTTTGAAAGAAGTAAATAGATGTTTTGGAGGGAGTGAAAAGAGTGGGAAGAGGTGAGTTTGGTAGGCAGGAGAGGATGAAGGAAGCAGATGGTCAACTGCAAGAGGATGAGACAAAAATGAGAGTGGTATGGGCTAAATATTTAAAACAATTACTGAGAGTAAAAGATGATATAGAGGCATGAATTGTGGTTGTGAGAAATGTGAGGAGAATGTTAATGATATGGGAGAAGAATGTTCAGGCAGTCCTGAAAAGAGGCACAAGTAGTATTGAATGCAATTAAAGTAGGTAAAGCACCATGATTAGATGGTTGTCATGTAGCATGCTTGTTAAAAAGGTGGAGAAGAATAATTGGAATGGATGACTGCTTGGATGAGTGCAATGTCGTGCCACAATATAGAGAGCAGGGTGATAATTATGAATGTAGTAGTTTTAATGGAATAAGTATGAGTATAGTTGGTGAGATGTATGGAAGAGTTTTTATTGCAAGAAATATTAATGGCAGTGAGTGAAAGATCAGGGAAGAAAGTATGAATGCAGGACAGGGAGAGGCTGTTTGGATCAAGTGTTTGTGAAAAGACAGGTGTTTGAAAAGTACCCAGAATGGTAAGGACACTTTTGGGCTTTTATGGACTTGGGTATATCGTATAGCAGGTTAGATAGAGAGGCGTTGTGGCATGTACTGCGACTGTATGCAATTAGGAAATATGTAGAATATAATCAGAAGTTTCTACAAAGGTAGTAGAGCATATGTGAAAGTCGGAATGGTGAGAGTGATTGGTTTTAGATAACTGTTGGGATGCGTCAAGGTTGTGTGCTTTCGCCGTGGTGTTTCAGTGTATAAGGATGGAGAGGTAATGGACGAAAATGAAAGAGTCCTAGGCAGAGGCTTAGAATTGGTTGGTGAGAATGGAAGGTTGTGGAAAAAAAGAACCACTTGCTATTTGTTGGTGAAACGGTACTGGTGGCTTATAAAGGAGGGACTAATGTAGTTGGTGACTGAGTTTGTAAGGGTGTGTGAGAGAAAGAAGATGTGGGTCAGTGTTGGTAACAGTAAAGTTAGATGTGCAAGAAGTGTTGTTGTTGACAGATTTAATGTGAGAGTGAATGGTGAGATGTTTGAGTAATTTGAGGGTTTTAAGGTTCTGAAGTCACATGTCGCACTGAATGGATAAGTGGATGCGGGGAGAGCTGTTGAGTGAAAGAAATGAGTATCTTGGTGGGATAAGAAGTGTGATGAGGAAGATATATTTAGGAATAAATGCAAAGAGAAGATTATATTAAAGTTTGATTATACCTACACCATTCTATGCAACAGAGACTTTGGAGGCAAGAGAGGATGAATAGAACAATTTGAATGTGATGGAGTCGAGTTGCTGGAGATATGTGATAGGTGTGTCAAAAAAAAGATAGAGTGAGAAATGAGGAGGTGAGACAGAGAATGGGTGTTGGAATAAAGGTCTCTGTTAACTTACGCCAAAGAGTGCTGAGATGGTTTAAACATGTGGTAAAAATAATGAGGCCGAAAAGCAAGACCAAAGATGAGATGGATGGTTGAAGTTAAAAGAACAGTGGGTGTGCATGGTTGAAGTTAAAAGAACAGTGGGTGTGCATGGTATGTCAGCAGAGCAGGGAAGAGAGAGTGTATAAGATAGGAATGAGTAGAGAGAATGTGCAGAGAGGACGAAGGCCAAAGCGATCTCCCATATCTCTGTGCTCTGTAAACTAAGATGCATCAGTGTAGGGGATTGCAATGAGATGAAGTCGTATGGGAAAAACAACCATGACTGTGGGGCCTCATGGCAGAAGATTCTCACCCACTTATTCTGTGGACTATCCAAGCAGTGTGGTGGGGTGGGGGATTTGTGGAAACCTTGTATCCCCAAGGAGCTAAGAGGAGTAATGAGGTCAATTGGCTTCTGGTGAATGTTTGTTCTTTGACTCACCTTCCCTTTGAAAAGGAGATTACGGCCATTATTTATATGTTCTTGCATCAGTCTGTCCGGCATTCTCTCCTCTAGCCATTTTTTATTTCCAAAACATTTGTGTTATTCATTGATTAAAATATTGTGTGTATAGGAACAGCTTTCTCCTTCTCGCTTGTAATATTCTTAATTTTCCTTTCTATTCTTACAGAAGTCTGCTATTTGCCTTCCACCAGCAAAGTTGCTGAAGAAGACTTGACATCAGTTAATATTGAAAATGAGGAGCATTTTACCACAGCCTTGCCGTCATTTTGCTCATCCTCTGGTTTCGTCTTCTCATCACCTTTCGTCCTTCAGTCACCCTCCTCTGCAGTAGACAGCAATCCAGAATCTAACCTTGGCGTGTTAATATCTCCTTCTGAAATCTTTTGTGAAAAGCCCGCCATTCCAGCTAAGAAGAAAAGAGGGAGAAAACCCAAATCCGCAAAGGGTTTAAGCAGTTTAACATCAAGACCCAAAAAGAAAAGAAAAATATACGAAATAAAAGAACCCTTTAAAGATGTCACACTTGAGCGAAAGCGCATTTGTGCCATTAATGCTAAGAAACATAGAGATCTCCAGAAAAAAATCACGAAAAATCTGGAAAATCAACTCACTGAACTTGAGGGGGAAAGAGACAAGCTTCAAAAAGAGGTTGATGAGTTGTTAGCCAAAGAAACAAAACTTAAAAATATGTTGGAAGAGTTTGTATGAGAGCAGACCTACATGAAACAACTTTTAAATAAGTCTAAGGGTATTACTTGTGCTTTGGAGCCAGCATCACAAAACTACTTTAATACATAATATAGCAGATTTAGATATAGGACTGAAACATATGGAATAAAGAGTTTTACCCCAGTAAAGTGTTGATATATGATTCGCGTGTGGTTACCTAATTGTGCTTACGGGAAAGAGCCCAAAGCTCGTACCTTCCCGTCTCCTGATCGGTTCCATTTTGTACCTAGTGATACTTATCATACCTGTCCGTAAAACTATGGATTGAGTTAGCATTAACTACTTCCTCGCTTAGCCAATTCCAATTATCAATTACTCTAACACTAAAAAAGTTCTTCCTTACATCCTGCAAAGAAGCTTTCTTACGAATCTTCAAGCTATGACCTCTAGTTCTAGAGCCAGCCATATCAAAATATCGATTCCTATCCACTCTATCATAACCATGAAGGAATTCAAAGACTGTCACCAAATCCCCTCTCAATCTTCTAGTTTCGAGTGATGGTAAGTCTAAATCCCTCAGCCTCTCATCATAACTGAGATTGCATATTTCTGGCACCAGTTTCGTGGCATGTCTTTGAACTTTTTCAAGCTTAGCTACGTGCATTTTCAAGTGTGGATTCCAAAAGGGGGCTGCATATTCGAGTTTTGGCCTCACATAGGTTCCATAAATATTTCTGAACATTTCTTTATCCATGTGCCTAAAGCCTACCCTTACATTTGCTAAGAAAGCATATGCTGCCCTTACTATGCCATTTGTATGCATTTCTGGAGACAAATCGGTCAATATGCTTACTCCTAGATCTCTCTCATTCTCTGTCACTTGAAGTTCTGCTCCTGCCACCAAGTAGTCAAGCTTGGGCCTTCTTGCACTTGTACCCATTCTCATTACCTTACATTTTGAAGTATTGAATTTCATTAGCCACTTTTCTGACCACTCATGCAGATTATTTAGGTCCTCCTGAAGCTTTCAACCATTGTTCTCGTCTCTTTCTTTCTTCACAATCTTTACAGCATCTGCAAACATATTCATGAATGAAATTACAGACTCTGGTAGGTCATCTACATATATAAGACACAAATGTGGTCTAAAACTGAAGCCTGTGGAACTCCACTAGTAACTATTCTTCATTCAGACACTGGGTGTCTTACTTTAAGTCTCTGTTTCCTTCCTTCTAAGTAAGTTTTTATCCATTCAATGGCATTTCCACCCATTCTCGCCATTGCTTGAAGCTTCTTAATAAGTCTTCCGTGTAGGACCATGTCAAATGGTTTCTAGAAGTCTAGGAATATGCAGTCTTCCCAGCCCTCTCATTTCTGTAAGATTCGGCTTACCTCATCATAAAATTCTAATAAGTTTGTTATTATTATTATTCTCTGAAGCCAAGTTGTCTCACTGACAAATAGTTGAAGGATTCCAAGTGAAGAGAGATGTGTTTTCTTAGTAGTTTCTTCATAACTTTGCAAACTATGCTGGTCAAGGAATCAGGTCTATAGTTTAGAGCCGTATCCCTGCTTCCCTCTTTAAAGATAAGTACCACGTTTGCTTGTTTCCAGCATCTTGTAATCTCCCTTGATTCCAGCGACTTTTCATATATGATTCTTGGTGCCACTGATATTGATTTAGCACATTTCTCAAGTACATAAGGGGATATAGCATCAGGACCTGTAGCTTTATGGGCATTTACCTCTATCAGCGCTTTGCATGCCTCTGTGGATTTGGCTGAAAAGAATATATATATATATATATATATATATATATATATATATATATATATATATATATATATATATATATATATATATATATATATATATATATATATATATATATATATATATATATATATATATATATATATATATATATATATATATATATATATATATACATACATACATATACCTTGGCTGTTTCCCCCTTTAATTGGGGGGTAGCCGACATCAAGAAAGGAAAACAAATAGGGGGATTACTTTGCTCTATGGGCAATGACGAGGGAGCTAGCGACCGTTCAGATGGCACTGCTGGAGTGCCACAGCCCATCCTCCCGGCTCTTCCACAACCCGCGTCGCTTCACAACTGCCAGCTCCTCCTACTGCCCCTACCACAGGGCTATCTCTGTAAGATGCAGCCCCGTGGTAACAGTAGATGCCCATCAGAGCCGCTTCACAATCGCTCGCCACTCATTCCTATTCCTAGAACGCTCGCTTGCTTCCCTCACATCCATCCTCCTATCATTCAGGGCTCTCCTTACTCCATCCATCCATCCAAACCTAGGCCTCCCTCTAGCACCTCTCCCATCAACTCTCGCATTCATCACCTTTTTCAGCAGCCTTTCATCATCCATCCTTTCCACATGGCCAAACCATCTCAGAACATTCATATCTACTCTGGCTGCAATTTCTCTCCTCACACCCGTTCTTGCTCTCACCACGTCATTCCTAACCCTATCCAATCGAGATACACCAATCATACTCCTCAGGCATTTCATCTCAAACACATTTAGTTTCCGTCTCTCACTTACTTTCATACCCCATAACTCTGATCCATACATCACAGTTGGCACAACCTCTTTCTCATACAAAACTTTCTTAACATTCATTTCCAACCCTCTATTCTTCATCACTCCTTTCAATGCACCCAACACTCTACATCCTTCATTCACTCTGTGACACACATCTGCTTCCACTCCACCATTTGCAGCTATAACCGAGCCTAAATACTTAAACTGATTAACCTTCTCAAGTGTCTCTCCATTCAACATAACATTCATTCCAGCGCCATCCTCATTTCTTGTACACCTCATAACCTTACTCTTTCCCACATTCACTCGCAGCTTCCTTCTCTCACACACCATTCCAAATTCTGACACTAACTGACACAGCTTTTCCCCTGAATCTGCCACCACCACAGTATCAAAACAGCAACTGATTCAGCTCCCACTCGTTATCATCCCCATCTACCATTCTCAAACCTCGACCATGCACTCGCTCATTCACCTCTCTTACAACTCCATCAATATACAAATTGAACAGCCATGGTGACATCACACATCCCTGTCTCAGTCCCACACTCACTGGAAACCACTCACTCACTCCATTCCCTACCCTAACACAAGCTCTACTACCCTCATACAAACTCTTCACTGCATGCAACAATTTACCATTTATTCCATATAATCTCAAAACATTCCACATAGCCTCTCTATCAACTCTATCATATGCTTTCTCCAGATCCAAAAATGCAAAATACACATCCTTACCCTTTGCTAAATATTTCTCACATAACTGCCTAACTATAAAAATCTGATCTATGCAACCTCTACCTCTCCTAAAACCACTCTGCACTTCCGCGATCACATATTCTGTCTTATCCCTAATCCTATTAACCAGTATCCTACCATACACTTTTCCTACCACACTTAACAAACTTATACCCCTAAAATTACTGCATTCATACATATCTCCCTTACCTTTGTATAGGGGCACTATACAGGCAATCACCTAATCCACTGGCACCAATGACAACATAAAGCATATATTAAACACTCTCACTAACCATTCCAATGCAGTCACACCCCCTTCTTTCAACATCTCCGCTCTCACACCATCCATGCCAGGTGCTTTACCTGCTTTCGCTTCATACAATGCCCTTTTCACCTCCTCTCTTGTAATTTCTCTCTCATTTTAATCTCCCATTACTGGCCCTTGAACCCCTCCCACTGCCACTATAGCTGCCTCTCTATCTTCCTCAACATTCAGCAAGCACTCAAAATATTCTGCCCATCTTTTCCTTGCATCGTTCCCTCTTAACATCTGTCCATTCACTTCTTTCACTGACTCTTCCATCCTCGATCCACCCTTCCTTGCTGTCTTCACTTCTTTCCAAAACTTCTTTTCATTCTCCTCATATGACCTACTAACTGACTTTTGGGTCTCGCCCTTCGGATTTTCTCTCAGGTTTCAGTTCTCAAGTCTTTCCCCCTCCCATTTGGAGCCTGCAAGGCACAAGGCAGTAGGAAAAGATGCAGGTAGTACCATGTACCGTCATAGTGGTAGCAGACATATGCCTGGCTTAATATATATATATATATATATATATATATATATATATATATATATATATATATATATATATATATATATATATATATATATATATATATATATATATATATATATATATATATATATATATATATATATATATATATATATATATATATATATATATATATATGCAAGGTTTACGCTGTCCTTTAAAGGACAAGGGCCCAAGGAGATAAATTTTTCATCCTTGTTAATCTTAAAAATCTGTGATTTAAGTTCTTTAATGTGAAGCATCTCTAATGGAAGGATAAAATAGTAATTAAAAATTTAAATGCCAATTTTCAATGCATCAGTTTTATAATTGGTTTATTATTAATTTTTCATGCTACTTTTGTTTTTAGGTTTCTTAAACTATGTTTTAAGTTTTGAGAGGTCAGATCCAATATGGCTGCTCTTGAGTTCTGTAAATGTGAATTTTATATTTATTTCGATATTTTTACTTTAACTACACTTAATTAATTTTCATGTTCAAGCCTCCAGGCTCACATGTGATATAGCTATGGCTAATAAAGATATAATTCGCTATAAATATGTAAAGAGATCTATCAACGTATTCAAATTGATCGTAAAGATTTTTTTGAAAAATTTCAATGAGAAACTGACAGAAAATGTGAATTTCATATCTATGAGTACGTCATCAATGTAAACAAACAACTTAGTGGGAGGAGAAAATTTCGTAATAGAATCAGTTTTATCATTCTGTCAACGAGTTGTGCTAATTTTAATTGTGTTTTGCATTCTAGTGTATAAAAAGTGAAGCTAAGAGTGTCAAATATGATCGAATCATTAAAGAAACCTCGTGCTAGCAGTGCTAGAGAAGGGCAGGTGAGTCTGTAATGTTAAGGACCTATTTTTTAAAGTATATATATATATATATATATATATATATATATATATATATATATATATATATATATATATATATATATATATATATATATATATATATATATATATATATATATATATATATATATATATATATATATATAACTGAACTGTTAACATACAGTCTAAAATGGAGGGAAAAGCCCATTAAATAAAACAACGAATATATATATATATATATATATATATATATATATATATATATATATATATATATATATATATATATATATATATATATATATATATATATATATATATATATATATATATATATATATATATATATATATAATATCACTATTATTCCCCATATGAGAGTGGTCACAGACGGATTGAAGATGGGATATCAAGGCTGGATGCCCTTCCTAACTCTCCGCTTTTGAATCGCACGCCAGTCTAGCAATCCCCATTTCATTGAAGTATCTCTTAATTTTAAATCCGTTCTGCTGGTAAAATTTTTTACTAAGACACTTATCATCCTATAGAAGTGAAATTTATATTTTCCCTCTGGTATTTGATGTCCTTCGTAAGAAGGCAACCGTCCTAGCCCTTAGTAGAAAAGGGAGTTTGTGACATAAAACCGAATCCATCCATCCTGGAATTTGATGTGTTTTGAAGGAATCTGACCTTTAATAAAATCGGAAATTGTTCCTAGCGAAAAACAACTTTGAAGGTCAGATTCATTCAGATCACATCAAATTACGTCCTGGTTAGAAATGCAATTATTATTAGCCTCCCTTTGTAATACTATAGCTGAAGGTGTTTTGGACTTAAATTGAACTAAGCAGAACAGCTTGATACTAAGCTCTCCCTCAGTTACGTTTTTTTTTTCTGATCCCTAAAACAACACCGAATTATCTGGTGTGTTTGTTACACAGCTCTTATTAACTCCTTTCATCTGAGAAGGATAGAAAGCCAAATAATGAACTGTCCTACCTAAATTAGAACGTTTTTGCCACCCTGCTCCATAATTCTGTAATACAGTATAAGCTACTAAGGCCTATACTAAATGGAAGCATCACTGACACAGTTGGTTGGGGTCAAGGTTATTGGTTATATCGTCGTCTAAGTGAATAACAACTCTTAAATATGTGAGAGTAATATAGTTTCCTTCTTAAAAACAAAGTATTTTTTTTCTGCATCTTATATATTGTTCTTCACCAGGTATTTACTTAGCAAGCTAATACCTACAAAATGCATTTTAGTTTATAAAACATATGATCAACTTTCAGTAATTAAATATTTAGAATACTAAGTGTTTTATCATATTTTGGATCATTATTCAGTAAGATGTCTCAAAACAAGTAAAGTATGTGTATTTCAAAATAAATCCATACTCAAATCATATGAGCATATAGTGTTTAAAATAAACTGAAATACAGTACCCCACTGCCTGTGCTTATAATATTTATGTTCATTCCCACAGCCCCAAATCCAGATATTCTCAGCTGTGCATAAAGTTTATGGAGTTTCTCTTTATTATTACACAAAACTTGACCGAGTCTATTAATTATCATTTTCCAATTAAGCCCTCCGTGCATTTTTTTGTAAGTTATTACATTTCCCTCTGAGAGAGGGGAGCAAGAATACTTCCTCGTTGTTCCCATTTGTGTCGTAAAAGTCGACTAAATGGGGCAGAGATAGGGGACTTGGAATCCTCTCCTCTGAATTTTCTCTCCAGCGAAGAGTCGAGGTTTTTTGCTCTTACTCAGCTACCCCCTTATGAGGGGGAATATGACAAAAAAGTCAACAAGGAGATAGGCATAGACACTTTAATATTAAAAAAAATAGCTTTTATATGTACAGCTTGACTCCCCAAATTTACATTACCATTAACTAACACTGCTACATACACCTTTCCTTGGTGCTTAGTTCCCAAATTCCAATTCACTCCTTCCATATCTCTGCTTTCTGACTGCATCATTTGAAACCTAAAAATATATCTAATAAAAGGTAAACATTACTGAAGAATAACCAGTAAGCAGTGTTCCAATTTTATATTTTGGTTTTGAAAATTAAATTGTGTGTTATATAGTACAGTAATGCAAAAATATTTAAGCTCACTTATCAAAACTAGGAATGTTTGGTAAAATGTTGAATTATATTAAATTTTATCATATTATCCTGCATACCATATTCACAGTAGGCCATAGCTCAAGTAAAGTTTATTGGCTACCTTTAATATTATTTGAGGACAGTTGATGCCAGACTTTGCCTTGACCCATGTGTCATTACTGATGTTACTAAATGAAATTGGATAAAATATTCCACACACATATATGCCATATATTTCATAGCAGCTAATTCAAAGGGCCATCCTTGGATGTCAGGAAAAAATTTCAAGACTATTATACTGTACTTGTTCAAATCAATTTAAAGGAGTAAATTGAATTGGGCGGACAGTCCTTACCTGTTTTAATTTCTATAATTCGTTGGAAAATATATGGTAGAAATGACCGAGATAAGGAGATGGCATGATGAAACTCTAGTTTATTATTTTCTTTTGTTCCATTATGATCACCGTAATGGCTTACGATTAGTGTCATGTTTGAAAACAATATTTTTGTTGTTACAGTATTTAGCATGTAGCTAATTCAAAGTATAAGTGGTATGTAAAAATCACGTTGTCAACATCTTAAGCTCAACCATGTACAACATTGCCTTTTGGGAAGTTATTATGGTTATATTAAGGCTACATTACTTTATGCAAGTCTTTTATTTATTTCTTTGGACACTTATTATGCTGACTTTACTTGACATAGCAGCTTTTGTTGAAATGCCCTTTTTATTCAAACAGGTTGATATAAGAGAAGATGAAGATCAGGGAGTAAAATTAACGGAAATTGTTGAACTGCTAGTGGCTGCAGGATATTTTAGAGCTCGTATTAAAGGCCTGTCTCCGTTTGATAAGGTTTGTTTTAAAATTTCCTCTTGTTCCCGTCGAAGTAATTGTTGCTTAAAATGTTTGTGAACTCCTGCTAGAGCAGCTTTTAATACCATAATTTTGTTAATCTTCTTGAGTTTCAATGATATACCATGCATTGTCATGGTTTGAGGTGACAGAGGTGACGAGGTAAAGTTTAGCAGTTTCTACATGCCCCCTTTCCTCAAGAGCTTAGGAGGGGGAATAGGAAGAAAAGAAAACGTAAGGAGCAGAAGGCAACGAAATAGGTTGTACTGTAATAACATATACATATTTTTTGTAAGTAAATCATAAAACATAAATTATATTAATAAATTGTAATATATTAATAATAAGACATTGCAATAGTACATACAGTAAACTACTGTACCAATTTTTTAACTAGTAGCGAAGGTATTAGGTGATGTATGAGACAACGTAAAGTTTCACTATTTTAGATTGGAATAGGGTCGTCTGAAAATGTGGAGGAGGAGGGAGAGGAGGTAGCGTAGGAAGCAGAAGGAAAGGAAATTAATCACCTTAGGATGAAGGCACTGTTTCTACGATTTCTAAGGGATCTAGCACTTCATCAGTTTCTTGAGGGTTTGTACATTTAGTTAATAATTTTTCTATCTAAGTTTGCGCTGTTTTTTTTTCTTTTCGTCATATGTGTGACACATTAACATTACACGGCATTGTGTGATATGTTTACTACTTTTGAAAACCTCTCAGACTTCAGGTCCTGGTTCTCTTCCAAATACATCTATATGGCTCTCAGAAACTTTATGCCATGATGCATCGATGTATTTGACACATGTATAAATAGTATATGCTGTCCTGTTCAAAAGTCATTAAAGGTCCTATGAGGGTAATCACCCACTTGTAATAGTAGACTGCATAGGCACTGCACCTTTCACATGTTCCATAATACAGTATCTATTCTTGTAAATCATGCCCACAGTGGAATGATTCATACTGTAAGCGCAGGCTACATTCACCGTTAACCAGTTTCTTTAATATCGCCAGTGTTTTCCATTGAGGTGGTGTGCTTTTTTTTATGAAGCACCACTACCATCAATGGCCTCACACCTTCTCACCACTTTTGATTTATTGGATATTTCATGACAAGAAACCTGATACACAACGAAGAGTTTCAGAGTGTCTCTGTGACATGCAATCTGAGAAAAACTGGGAGAACTTGGTGACTACAATGCTACTTGTACCATTGTTAGTGATTGAACATTGTACTAGGTGCACTTGCCACTGCCCCGAAAGTTTGAATTTGTAGCAAAATGGTTTTTTATATTTTTATGATTTTTTACTTTCGGCGGACTTCCTTTGTACCTGCGAATATTGGTAAGTCGGTGCATGTCTGTATACCTTTTGTTGTTTGCTGTTTTGTGTCATCATTGATCTCCATTCAAATGGGGGTGGACATAGGTGCCTCACGGTGGCTCGAGCATAGGTTTGTCATTTTCTGAGTCGAGCACTCTAACCACTGCGCTATTGTGGCCCCCGGTCACAAACTTTTAACACTAGTGATTAAAGACTTCCAGTGAAGAATATATGATATACTTTTTTGTTTAATTTATATTTGCCGTTGTTAACCCATATATTATTTTGTAATTTACACCAGAAAGACTTCTCACATAGAATACTGTACATTTTTACGTCATTACATGTACATTTATTTCGGATTAATTCTTTTCAGATTGTTGGTGGGATGACATGGTGTATTGAGACCTGCAACTTTGATGTTGACGTTGACTTGCTCTTCCATGAAAATCTCACAATTGGTCAGAAAATGTTAGTACTGTTGCATCTTATATATTGCACTGCATGTTGTATTAAAGCTCGTGAATTATGCATTATATAAGAAAAAAATATTGAACTCTGTAGATTGGAAGATAAACTGGTGAGGGTATTTTGTATTAATGATATTTTTAAATTGTATTTTGATTACTTCTAAGTTTGAAGTTTATTTTTTTACACTCTTGGTAAGTCTCTGCGCAGCTTAAGTAAGGGAATGTATCCATTCATAACCCATTCTCAAGTTTTTCATATCTCTCTGGGGCCTCATGAGAAAACAACTATGTTTGCAATGCTGCAGCAAGTTCATACTTTTTAATACCTGCTTTCTTACTGTATATGTATAATACCATATCTAGATTTCCATACTGTTTCTTTTAAGAGCATAAGCTGTTTCTCAGACTTCCAGTGTTTATATAATGGATTCAGTTCTTGATTCACTTCTATGATGTTGCAAATGAGTCGCCAAGAGTTGCTTTGAGAGTTTCACCTTAGGAATGGCTGATTGATTAAGTTCCCAGTAGCCCTTCATATTTTATAAGCTGTCAGTGATTAAATCTAAGGAAATGGACCAACTGGGTCTAAAAGGATAAAGAAATGGTGATCAGTGCTCATTTTATTCATATTTGATTTCTCTTATACTCTAGAGCCTTGACGGAGAGGATTGTGAGAGTTCTCCGGCCAATGAAGTGTCCACACCAGCTTGAACCTCATCAGATTCAGGGATTGGATGCTATACATATTTTCCCCGTGATACAGGTAAAAGTCACGATTTAAATGATACTGAAATCGAGAATTGAAAGAGCTCTTTCCTGTTATTCTTATAATTAGCTTTAGAGGTTAACATTACAGGAGTTATCGTATCAACAGTTTGCTCAGAGGATAATGTTTTATAATGAATAATAGGTAATGGCTACAAAGATTCAGTAAGTCTTGAACTAAGTATCACATGATCCAAATATGTACGTATGTGGTATATGAACAGAACTGTAATATCGTTCTCCTTCATGTTTTATTTCATATATAAGAGTTGATACTTTGTAAGCTTTGTAGCTGTACTAGAAAATTGTAATTGGCCAGGTAACTTTCTTATATGCATATTCTATTTAGTGTTGTTATGATCAATAATTATGCAATTCAGATACTTACTGAATATGGTCAGTATAGTTTGCATGTCTTTCAGATTGAGAGAGAAATCTGCATTGTTTTTCTTGCAGTAAGACTTTCACCACCATGAAAGAATAGTTACAAATTCCGTTCCCTATGTCTGTCTTTGAAATTATTTTAATCAAAATGCTGCTTTATTCACAGTGGCTTGTTAAAAAGGCTCTGGAAACTCGAGAGGAATTTGGTGATGAGACACGAAAGTTTTCGATCTTCCAATTTCACCATTACAATGCCACTCCCTTGGATGAGTTGATGGCTGAAACACAAGACCAAGTAACAAAGACTCTGTCAGCTGTTCAGGTATATTAAATTTTTCTTGCCTTTTGAATTTACTTATATTTATGCTGAATTTCTTTCCTTAGTGGTGGTAGAGAAAATATTTTTACCTTGTTAGTTCAGGATGTCATAGGATACAGATAAAATTAATGAAGAGCGCAATGGGCTGGCAAACCTTGCATGAGTTTGTCTCCATGCTTAACTGCATCGACAGGAAAGACAAGGATTCACAGGAGTGAGTAAAGTCCAACTGTCTTAACTCTTAGCTTATAGTTACAGCCATCCTGCTGGCTTCTGTAAGATATTTTCTTGTATAAAAACTATACTTTTATTCCTTATAAACTATAAAAGTAGTGAGCATTTCTAGAGTAGGTTATAGTCTTACTATTTTGATTATTGCTGTGGCTGTGACCATATATGGTTCTGCATTACATTTTAGCTTATGTAGACTCTTAAGCCCTTAGTGTTAATATTTACCCCAAATTGATTTTTTGTTTTATAAAATGAAGTCATCAAATTTGTTGGATTGTCATTTGCTAGCACATGAAACCAGTTGCCCTTTTCCCAACTGCAAATACTTTTGTAGTTCTCGCACTTTCCATATTAAAGTATATCTTGGTGATTGAAAGAAAAGAATTTCTTCATTATATTCCCAGCACTTCTTAAGAGCTGCCTATATAGGATAGGGGAACAAGATCTTGGCAGTTTCTTCTTCCCATAATTTTATTTCTTACCATAGACCAAGGAAGGCAAAGGTATGATGGAG
>JAXCGZ010019034.1:57500-121177 GCA_037179515.1 Halocaridina rubra
ATTATCAAAACATTAGTACTGCATCCTCAATGAAATAAAAAATGGGGATAGTTTCACCTCATCCACACTTAACTTTTCAAAGTATATAAGCTATGCATTCTTGTGTTTACCTTTTAGCTAATCGTGTTTCATTTGTTATAGCCTGTAAATTACTAATGAATAATATGGTGGTGTGTAGCAGTATTGGTGTTTTTAACAGGATATGGGAGAGATGGAACAGCTGATGCAAGATATGGCTTTAGCTGAAAACGTTGAAGTAAGTGCACTATAAACGTCAGTTAATAACTTTTCATAAAGAACTGTGTTATATATTATGATAGCATCAATATTTATGAATAATTTATTATTATATTATGATAGAATGTAAATGCCTTTTTGCTTTTAATAGGAATATACTTTGTTAGTATTGAAGGATTGAAGTTCTTATCTTCCCACAATATGATGCCTATATCCCTTTTAAGCCAGCTGGATAGCCACAAGGGAGATACGTGATAAACGTTTTTGTTTTTCTCATTAAAATACTTTTAATCAGAGCTGTCGTTTACAGTTATAATGTAAAATAAAACATTATGTATATTATATATTATATTTTGGTGGAATATTTTTCATGTTTTCAATTATTTATCGATATTTGTCATGCAAAGAGCGCATTTTCCTCAAGGTTATATATGCAAAAATAATTCTATTGTTTACATGATACCGTATCCTAATATAAAAGCTTGCAGGTAGACCACAACTGTATATGAAAATGGGAAGGCAGTAGACCTCAGATTGTACCCTTCCCATCTCCAATCCTTCTGTCAGCTTTTGTGGCAAGAAAACATTGCAGGGAGGGGGTAAGGCATTGACAACCAAAATAATAATAAAAGTAGTCATGTTTTCTTCTGCATGTCTTTGTAGGGAAAACTTAGTGCTCACCATGTTGGTAACATTGTAAGTGCACGTGCACAGGAAATTGCCGTGACGTCCAAGCACTACATGGAACTCCAGGAACAAATTACGGTTTGTTTATGATGCATTTTTTAAGAGTTTCTTGTTAATTGCTAATTACATAGAATAACCATATATCTTTAAATTCTCGTTTTAAGTCCTAGAAATCTTTGTATAAAAAATAATAAAGTCATAAATTAATGTCAATATAAAAAGCTGTGTTATCATTATGACTGAATTACATTTGACACTTTAGATCCCAAAGGACAAACTTTGGTTCTCTCCTTTATATAGGAAGAAATTCTGGGAGACAGTGCTTCCTCCCAAGCCCGAAAGATTGCCAATTTAGAACGGCAGAAAAGCACTTTGCTCAAACAGCTAAACGAGGTTCAGGCCAAACAAACAACAGAAGTCACGAAGATTGAAGAGTTAAAATCAAAGTTGGAAGAGAAAAGGATTGCTAGAAAAGAACTTGAAGATGAAACTAAAAAATTGGGTGTTGTTGACACCAAAGAGAATAAACAGTTAAGTATGGCATGTATAATAGTTTGTATTTTTATTACGTGTGTAGTGTTATTTCACTATAATTAATTCTATTAATTTGGTAATAGTTTTATCTTACTTATTGCTCTCTCATGCTTAAATTAGTAGGGTGTCACTTTTAAAGGTAAAATCAGGCTAGCTAAAATAATTGTCAAGTAAATCTCTTCTAGTCATAATTATTCATTTGTTTTATAAGTTTGACACAGAGATGGGCAAAGAAATATGCTCTTATTGGGTCCGGGCACCAGGAAAACATTTAAAAGAAGAAGAGTAGTAGCTTAAGGACAAGGCAGAAATAAAACGATATACAATAAGAAAAGAACAGGCTAAAATAGTAGTCAAAGAAATGAAGACCCAGAAATATAGCAGGATTAGGCCTTGAGATGACTATAGATCAGTTTTTTTGAAGGAAAAAATGCCATGAGTTAGTGAAGACAGAAGGAGGAAGAGAGTTCCAGGGTCTGGAAGTTTAAGGACAGAGAAATAAGGACGAAATCATGTCTAAGTAGAACTATTAAATCTATAATTATGTGAACTGTATGCTTCATTTTCTCAGAATCTGAATTCATTGCTATTTTAATCATCTTTGCAATGTTTGCTTTTGTCTTTTTATATAGGCTTATATTTTATATTCTTGTCTAGAGCTGCATGCAGAACTTTAAAATAGAATTTTGTGCTAGCAAAGACCATGCATTATGCTGCTACAGAAAGGTAAAGGAGCTAAGATTAAATGTGTTAAGTACTGTATAGGGAAATGGGCCTTCTGAGTATTACAGGAAAGGTCATGAGATGCTCTTGGAAGGAAGGCTGATTGGCCATAGAGAGGTGCACGATGGTGATTAACAGTGTGGGCTTGAACTAGGTTGAAGTTATGTTAACCAAGTATTCACATTGATGAACGTGTGTGAGAAATTTGTTGAGTGATACGCCTTTGAATATTGCTTTTTTGAATCTGGAAGAGATTATATCAGGGTGCATAAGGAAGCTATTTTGCAACTCCTACATATATATATATATATATATATATATATATATATATATATATATATATATATATATATATATATATATATATATATATATATATATATATATATATATATATATATATATATATATAATATAATATATATATATATATATATATATATATATATATATATATATATATATATATATATATATATATATATATATATATATATATATATATATATATATATATATATATATATATATATATAATATATATATATATATATATATATATATATATATATATATATATATATATATATATATATATATATATATATATATATATATATATATATATATATATATATAAAATATATATATATATATATATATATATATATATATATATATATATATATATATATATATATATATATATATATATATATATATATATATATATATATATATATATATATATATATATATATATATATATATATATAATGTGTTCATTACATATGGTGTGCATAAATGTGGGTTGAGCTAATGTATATGATGATTGTGCTTTGAGATTTCTTTTTTAGTTGCAGCTACCCATCTGACACAGGCAGAGAAGCCAAGGAATAGGAAAAAGGAGTAAATAATTATAACTGATCATATCAATTTTAAGCTGACACCAAAGAGGGTATTTTTGAGTCCTTTCAATTCTCAGTGCTTTGTCATTTAAATACCCTTCCATTAAGTCTGTGTCCACCGTTTGCCTTCGTATTGCTTGGGACTCTTGAATGGGCTGTTCTGTTTTGTTTTTTATTCTTCTTGTTGCCTTAGCTCACTGGAGGGGACATATTTTCTCCCTCCCCTTAACTTCTGAAACTAGTTTGCAGCTATACTAATAGCCATATAACATTTGTAGAATTATATTATGAATGCATGCATCATATGTTCTTTTTAAACAAAAGTTCATCTGATTCCTTATCATTTAGCTTAGTATTATATGTTCTCATTGATTATAATGAGCCCATGTTAACGGGTATATTTCGTGACATTATTGTTGCTCTATTAAAGTAACAGTCAACCATAAAAAAGTTTCTGTCATATACGATCAATGTGTGTGAGGCTCATCATTGGTTTCCTTTATCCAGCATTGCATTTAATTAGTATTTGGATCTTAGTTTAATCCATGTCCCTGATACTTGGTGAAGTCATAAGCAGCCTGTAAAAACAGATTTTTTATTACATGGTGATGATGATGTTATTTGCAGTATTGCTTAATGTTGATGTATAGTGTAAAATAGGAAATAAAATTATTTAAAGTATAAGAAAAAAGCATTGTCAGGATGTATGCACCAAGTAATGATACACGAATTTCTTGTTTTTATAACCTGTGTGATATTTGTCACAGTTGCAGTAATTAATATGTAGTGGTTATATTTTCCGACAATGTTTTGATTACACCTCTTTCTCTAGATGATTTCAAAGTGTCAAGGGAAAGGAGAAGTTCAAATATTGACTATCATATATTCTGCTGAAATCTATTTTCATTGACGCTTTTCATAGCTACAAGTCTGTATACGGATTTTATGTTATAGATTGCTGGACCAGCTCTCGAAATTGGTTGAAGAGAACGAGGCTTGTAGAAAACGGGAATCAGAGTTTAAGGATAAATGTCGTAAAGAATCTGAAAGGATGAAGAAAGAAATCAGGTAATGTAATTTTAGTCTAGTTATAAAATCCATATTAAGAGACATATTTTGAATTGTATCTTTACCTAAAAGGCACCTAAATATCAAATATGGCATCTTATAAGAAAAATCATTAATGGTTCAAGCTTGAATTTTAAAATTATATAGGTTTAGCAGTACTGAGAGCTAGCTGAACTTGGGGAGGCCTCCAGTTAACAATGTAATTAGTAGTATTACCTACTGTTGCCAGCTTGCTCTCGGAGCCCTCTCAATGATTGGTAATGCCTCAGTTTAATATTTGTAAACGATTGGTTTCTTTATTTTACATTTTTTATAGTTTTTGCCATAAGAGTATATCGAAATTGAAGTGTAGCTATTATGATTAAAATATTAATTATTATTATGGCATTTTCCCTTAGTTTTTGCATACTTTACAGGAATACCGAAGGCATGTGAATTTTATTGTGTCCCATATGGGCTGATCATGGTAATTAAAACTGACTTATATGGTACTTAAAAAAAAAAAAAATCATATTCTTAGTCATTTATTCAAATATGACAATTCATCCATCTGGATGTAGCAGCTTTTACATCAGTTTTCTTGTCTGTAAAAAAAGACTATCAGTGAGACAGTAATGACCTGCTCTTCGTTCCCCTGTTCCTCATATTTGTCTCCTATCATGCACAAAGAATGTGAGGATGGAATTTTGTTTGTCATCACCATGAATATCCATACCAGTCACCTCATTTGACATACAGAGAATACAGATGTGGAGTGTATTTCCCTAACTGCCAAAAATATCCCTTTTAGTCACTATTTGTGACATACAGAGAGTAAGAGGATGGAAAATTTCTCCTTCACTATCAAGAATTCCCTTCTAGTCACCTTCAATGACAAGCATTGCATATGAAGGTGAAATTCAGTCTCTGTCATCACCAGATTATTCTCTCACTCACCTCCTTTGACATACAGAGAGTACAATGTGGAATTCATTTCCCTTCACCACTGGGAGTATCCCTTTAGTCACATCCTATAACATTCAAAGAGTAATGAAAGTGGAATTTTTCACCTTTGCCATCATGGATATCCCTAGTTGTCTCCTCTTATAACACGCAGAACGTGTTTAGGTAGACTTCTTTCCCCTTCCCAACTAGGGCTAATATTTCAGCTTATGTTTAAGATTACGTATCTCTCTTCAGTAATTTACAAGAACAGTTAAGTGACATAGATGTAGGAGATGAGATGGCAGTGAGGTATGAGACAGAAGATATCAAGTTCCATAAAATGCGAAGACAGTTGGCTAAGAAAACAAGGCAGATTGAGGCTTTGAAGAGGCACATTGACGATGTTCCAGGAAGAGCAGAACTCTCACAGTATCAACGACGTTTTATTGAACTTTACAATCAGAGTATGTCAATTATTTGTTGTATTTCTCTGAGGAGGAAGATGGCAGATTGTAAATATTCGCTCTCAATTTATATTGGATATGCATTAAAAATATTTACACCCTTATTGTCTCACACATATGATATATGCTGGCATTAAGTTATTTTATGTACAGTATTTATTATTTTTCATAATAAGTACTTCTCTGTTTTTTCCCTCTGCTGATTTCTATTGAGAGCGAAGCATGCTAAATTAAGCACAGTTATTTTCATCCAACTATATGAGGCGTCTCGTGGACATGGGCGAATGCACCAATTTCTTACTTTTGAGTTATTAGCGCTTAAATTCAGGTATAGGTGGCAGACATAGAATATTACAGGATAGCATGTTATTATATATCATTAGCATCCTCTGGAAGAGACAAATTTATACATCAGGAAAACACACACACACATCATAAAGAGATAGATTTGATAAATCTTGACTCACACAGTGGTGAGGACTCATTCAGGGCAAGATTTCTAGCTTGCGTACAAGGGAATTTCCTACACCAACATGTACTGGAACCAACGAGGGCCAGGGGTGGGGATGAGCCATCAATACTTGATCTCGTATTTACATATAACGTGTTGGATATTGAAAAAATTGAGTATGAGCCACCAATTGGAAAGAGTGACCACTGTGTGTTGTTGATGGAATATATCATGAAGATGTTCTGCCTGAGAGTAGAGCACTGAGGACATGAGGAGGAACTATCCGAAAGGAAATTACATCAAAATGAATGAGCTTTTTTCTGTTATTGACTGGAGGACCTTATTTTCCAACAAATCGGTACAAGAAATGTAAGACATCTTTTGTGAGAAATATGGGAAGATTGTAGATTGCTGCATGCCTGTCACCAAAGTAGGTGTAATTCTTGCCAGAGAGAAATTGTTTGATAATGAGTGTAAAAGAGCTAAGGAGTGGAGAGACAAATCCTGGAAAAGGTATAGGAGGAGAAAAAACAAATGCTTGGCAAACCTACAAAAGAGCAAGAAATGATTACCTAAGTAAAAGAAGAGAGGCAGGGAGAGACTGTGAAAGGGACATCACCAGGAAGGCTAAAGAAAATCCTAAGCTTTTCCACAGCTTTATCAGAGGAAAACTGAAGGTAAAAGAACAGGTTTTAAGGCTTAAGAGAGGGAATGGAAGCATCACTGAGACGGATGAAGAGATCTGCAAAGAATTGAACAAGGAGTTTCAATCAGTATTTATAATAGAAAATACCCCACTCCCTCAGATTGCAGAGATAGAAGCTCATGGGCCGGTATTAGAGAACATCAACTTTTCAGCCACAAAGGTATGCAAAGCACTGATGGAGTTAGATGTCCATAAAGCTACAGGTCCTGATGATATATCCCATCATGTACTCAAAAAATGCGCAAACTCAGTATCAGTGATAATAAGTATCATATTTGAAAAGTCACTGGAGTCAGGGGAGGTTCCAAGATGCTGGAAACAAGCGAACGCGATACCTATCTTCAAAAAGGGAAGGCGGGCTACGGCTCTAAACTATAGACCAGTTTCCTTGACCAGCATAGTTTGCAAAGTTATGGAGAAACTACTAAGGAAACATATCTCTCTTCAGTTGGAATCCTTCAACTTTTTGTCAGTGAGACAACATGGCTTCGGAGAAGGTATATCAACAGTAACACACTTATTAGAATTTTATGATGAGGTAAGCCGAATCTTTCAGGAAAGAGAGGGCTGGGCAGATTGCATTTTCCTAGATTTCCAGAAAGCATTTGACACTCTTCCATGCGGGAGACTTATTAAGAAGCTGCAAGCAATGGCTACAATAGGTGGAAATGTCTTGGAATGGATAAAAACTTACTTAGAAGGAAGGGAACAGAGGGTTAGAGTAAGACATTCAGTGTCTGAATGGAGAAGAGTTAGTAGTGGAGTTCCACAGGGTTCAGTTTTAGGGTCACTTTTGTTTCTTGTATATGTAAATGACCTACCAGAGTCTGTAAATTCATTCATGAATGTTTGCAGATGATGCAAAGATTGTGAAGAAAGTAAGAAACGAGAACAATGGTAGAGAATTTCAGGAAGAACTAAATAGTCTGCATGAGTGGTCAGAAAAGTGGCTAAAGAAATTCAGTACTTCAAAATGTAAGGTAATGAGAATGGGTGCAAGTTCAAGAAGGCCCAAGTTTGATTACTCGGTGGCAAGGGTACAACTTCAAGAGACAGAAAATGAGAGAGATCTAGGAGTAAACATACTTGGCAGATTTGTCTCCAGAAATACATATATTATAAATGGCATAGTGAGAGCAGCATATGCTTTCTTATCTAATGTTAGGGTAGCCTTCAGGCACATGGACAAGGAAATGTTCAGAAATATTTATGTAACCTATGTGAGGCCAATACTTGAATATGCAGCCCCCTTTTGGAATCTGCTCTTGAAAATGCACGTAGCCAAGCTTTAAAAAGTTCAAAGACATGCCACGAAACTGGTCACAGAAATACGCAATCTCAGTTATGATGAGACATTGAGGGAATTGGACTTACGATCACTAGAAGATTGAGGGGGGATATGGTGACAGTCTTTAAATTCCTTCATGGTTGTGATAGAGTGGATAGGGGTCGATATTTTGATATGGCTGCCTCTAGAACTAGAGGTCATAGTTTGAATCTTTGTAAGAAAACTTCTGAGCAGGATGTAAGGAAATACTTTTTCAGTGTAAGAGTAGTTGATAATTGGAATTGGCTAAGCGAGGAGGTAGTTAATGCTAACTCAATCCGTAGTTTTAAGGACTAAGTATAAAATGGAACCGATCAGAAGACGGGAAGATACGAGCTTTGGGCTATAGTTATTAATTAAAAATTATCATCTTATTTATCAGCAACAGGTTGTTTTATTGTGTATATGATAACCATTATATTGTTAATGACTGATACAATGAAGTTATAATACCCACCAAAACAAGGGAGATTGAACCTAGAATTCTGGGACCGCATTGGTCAGAATCACAAAACTCTCTTCACCACAAGATTTTCAGTGCTTCCACCGAGCAGAAAACACTCATAACTCATTTTTTGTGGGGGTTGTGCATTCGCCTCTTATCCACGAGACGCCTCATATACTTGATGGGATCAAGCCTGCATTTATAAGAAATACTTTATGCATCACACATCAGGAAGGAATTTTTACTCCCAGTTCATGTTAAACTGGTCAGTGAAAACCAATGCCAGTTTCAAGTTTACAGTTACCTGCACTGTATTTATTGCAGTGTTAATTATTTATACCAGATGTAACTGCTAAGGTATTTTGATTGTACTGCTTTTAGATTAAACTTTTCCATTGTTCAATTCTAAATTTCTGTTTTTAATATTTAAGTTCAGAACCAGTTTTTATTTAGAATAAGCAGAAATATTAATACATATACTGTACTTCATAGTATTTGTAATTTTGTTATGCATATTGTACATATGAATACTTCATATTTTATTTTAATATTCCAGTCGCTGCTACTCATCGTGAGACTCAGCAGTTTTACAATATGTACAACACCTTGGCTGACACGAGAACATATATGGAAAAAGAACTGTCGTTGCTGAACTCTATATTGGATAATATGGCAGCGTAAGTTTAACCAGCATTGTTGGGTGTTAGCCTATATTATCTGGATGGGTGAGGAAATTTAGTGTTACGATATGAATATATTCTCAGGGCAACAGAAGAGCATGTGCTGAGATAGTTAATCTATTCTATGCACATTATGAGGCTTTGTGTTTTTTCATGTTCATGAGATATAACGATTGATTTATTTCTTGCTGTTCATGAGCAAATGTAACAAGGAAGAATTTTGGAGCCTGCACAACCATCTTAGTGATTGATTAGCATTAGACAACTATATTTGAAACATGCAGTGTCATATAGTATGATTGATTCAAGCTGTGTTTGACATTTTATCTCAAAGGAAGTGAGGCGTTAAGTATGGGTTAAGTGGATATTCCGGTGATGGGTATATGCTTCAACTGCAGCCCCTTTACAAATGGGATTATGGCCGCTGTATTTGTATATGTACATCAAGCTTATAATATCATCACTCTTCCTCCTTTCTTAAATTATTGTTTCTGGTTTTTCATAAGTTCAGTTAGATTTAATCCAGAATATAATATTTGTTTTTTGGGTTGACTATATTAGCCTGAATGTTTTTTATTCATACCAGACCCTTTATCCTAAAGAAGTTAACAGGTGATTACCACAACTATAGCAAAAAAACAGAGGCATAGGAACTTCATGCTCTACCACTTGAATCTGTGGGTTGTTTTGCAAAAAGCAATAAATGCCATTAGCAATACATTCCACTTTGTACTGAGTAAATTTCAGAATAAGCAATTAAAGAAATGCCATTGTAGCTAGAAGAAATAAATAAATAGTGGTATTATGTGCGTATTGTAAAATCTCACTAAATGTGATAGAGGAGGGAGACTGCCGTCCTTCCCTTCTTGATTTTTTTTCATTAAGTATGGGCATGAGTTCGTTTAAGCCAAGCCACTTAATATATTGTTTTACTATAAATATGGCTACCTTGTAGTGTGCAGTAGGACATGGTGATGTTATTATATTTTATTTATAGAGCTCTTGGAAATTCTGCAAATATGGATGAATATCTGCATCAGTTGGACACCATTGTAGAGGGAATACGACAAAATAAGCTCAAGGTAGGATTGTATCCTGTGAAATGTATGTTGTCACGCCATGGTAGGTTTAACTTTAGTGGAAAGGATTCTGCTGTTATATCAAACTTGTGCACTTGTGAAATAGATACTGCTGCCATAGCAAGTTTTAAGGTATGCTTATATCTAAGTAAAAAAGAAGCTGCTGTCATATCAAACTCAATAAATCTAGTGAGAGGAGACTGTCCATATCAGATTCAGGGGAGAGGATGCTGGTCATATTATCATCTTTAGTGTGAGGTGGAGTGATAATAGAGGAGCATGTGAAAAGGCCTCCGAACGACTGTCTTATATTAACTAATGTATTTATTATCTAGGTCAGAGTAAGGTATTCTCGTTTCCTTATTTACAGAAAATCTAAAAACTTTTGGTGATACAAAGAACCTTTTGATACCTACTTATAAATCACTTTCTTTCTCATGCTACCCACATAAACTGTAACAGCATATACACTTCAGTTGTCATGAATATTATTTTGATAATGACTTATAATCTTGAGATTGTATTTTGATAATCTATTGGAAGTGTATGTAAGTCTTTTTTTTTAATTCTCCACTGTACGAAATATGTTGTAGATATAAAGTAATTGTGGTTGTATTAGTTTGTTCGTAGAGTTACTAGGCTCTCTTCTAACAATTAATTGATATTTAATTCTATTTCTCTCATCTCAGACGTACATCTTATACACAAGCCTTTCTTTTATATTGATATCTCCCATTTTAATTTTCAGCTTGAGCGTAGAAGAGCTGAAGAAAAAATACATCGAGGTACTTTGAGCGAAGAGTTAAGTCGTCTTCAGGAACTCAATCGTCAGTATGCTAAAACTGTTTACCAGTTAGGCCAAGAAATCAGTAAAAATGATATTTTGAACCAAAAAGTAGCCGCACTTTCAAAATGAAGCAGGAAGCAGTTATAATATGAACTATTATTTGTCTCATTTTGGTGATTTGTATCTTGGATTCGGATGCAGTTCTGATGGGAGGTAAGATTATGTACGTGCCTGATTAATGAACCATAAAAAGAAATATGGATCAAAAATTAAATTTATTATCAAAAGACATAAAGCCAACAATATATTTAAATATTTATCTTCTTAATATGCCTATTTCGTGTCCATTATATTACTATATTATCAAAAGTTACCATTTTAGCATTAGTAGATGGTCTGATCCAAGCAATATGGATCGAAGGAGGGGCAGAATTTAATGATTCTTAATTCCCAAGATGCTAAGGTGTGAAAAAATGGGGTTGGTGGGTCTTTTGGTTAATGAGTGTGCGCTTTGACTTGGCCACTTCCCATACAAGAACAATATCAGTTTTTGTATGTGATTTCATTTTCCTCTTTCTCTTTCGTTGAAACCACAATAGTAGCAAAAGAAAAATAGAATACGAGCTGTCAGGCTTCAACTTACCCTGCACATCATTGCATCTTCTTGTAGTTGTTTTCTCTATGGAAAGAGTAAGATGCTCAGTTTTGTAAACTCACTTCCTCATTGTAGAAGAGGCATCTATGGTAATCAAAAATGGTCTGTTCTTGATGTGATAAGTAGAACGTAAGTCATTCAATTAGATATATATTGAAAATGTTGTAACTTCGGTTTGAATTTTTTTAAACTGCTGTTATTGATTAGATCAGTTGAATTTTTGCTTTATATACAGTATGTGATGTCATGTTCTTGTTATGCATTTATTTATGGAAATATCATCTTGCATTACAATGAAAGACTATATATATATATATATATATATATATATATATATATATATATATATATATATATATATATATATATATATATATATATATATATATATATATATATATATATATATATATATATATATATATATATATATATATATATATATATTAATAATATATATATATATATATATATATATATATATATATATATATATATATATATATATATATATATATATATATATATATATATATATATATATATATATATATAGCGCCTTGACTTAGTAATTATAAGTCCTAGGTTCGAGTCCCGGTCGGGGTAAAAAAAATTATTCATATATATATATATATATATATATATATATATATATATATATATATATATATATATATATATATATATATATATATATATATATATATATATATATATATATATATCTATCTATCTATCGATCTATCTATCTATCTATCTATCTATCTATCTATCTATCTATCTATCTATATATATATATATATATATATATATATATATATATATATATATATATATATATATATATATATATATATATATATATATATATATATATATATATATATATATATATATATATATATATATATATATATATATATATATAATGTCTATATATATACTCAAGGAGAGGAAACTGGCAGATGTGGCACCAATATTTACAAAAGCAGAATGGGTTAAAAAGAAAACCTATAGACCTGTATTTTCTCTTTTTAACTTAAATATAATTTTTCAGTATAACCAATTGTATATAAAAAAAAATAAATAAAGCCATTAACTTGATAAATAATGAGATACTGTTGTAGTATTTTTATGTTTAAAAGTGTATTTTATATCGTATAGTTTCGTTTTCTATGGATTATGTATTGATTGTTCTTTTGCCTTTCCAGACAGACCTACCTGCCCCTGTCTCGTCAGCAGCTGACATAGCAAGCTTTCTCCTGATAAGCATGTCTCTCCCTCCCTATGTAAGCACACCACATGAGTACAGTATACTGTACAGGTACTATTTACAGTTTTGTACTATACGGTAACTCAGCACAGGTATTTTTATGTATGTATTGTTTCATTATACTGTACACTACCTGTATATTATGTTAATTTTAAAGTTTAGGAATAGTATTAAGATTAGTTTTAGTAATTTTTAGCAACCATTAGGAACATAGGATCTCCTTAAATAGTAATAATAATAATAATAATAATAATTATTATTATTTCTTTATTTATTTATTTATTTATTTATTTATTTATTTATATATATATATATATATATATATATATATATATATATATATATATATATATATATATATATATATATATATATATATATATATATATATATATATATATATTTATAGTATATATATATATATATATATATATATATATATATATATATATATATATATATATATATATATATATATATATATATATATATATATATATATAAAAGGGGGACCCAGGTTCAAATCTATGTGAGTTCTGAGTTACGTCGATTTTCGACTCGAGTCAGTTTTCAGGAAAGGAACCCTGACGTTCTATGAGACTCCCTGTTTATATATATATATATATATATATATATATATATATATATATATATATATATATATATATATATATATATATATATATATATATATATATATAATAAAACAGGGAGTCTCATATAACGTCAGGGTTCCATTCCTGAAATATATATATACATACAGTAGAGACCCAACCCATGAACAAAATTTTGAACATATTTAGTAATTTTTAACAACCATTAGGAACATAGGATCCCCCTAAATAGTAATAATAATAATAATTATTATTATTATTATTATTTATTTATTTATTTTATTTATTTATTTATTTATATATTTATTTATATATATATATATATATATATATATATATATATATATATATATATATATGAATCATTTTTTACCCCGACCGGGACTCGAACCTAGGACTTATGATTACTAAGTCAAGGCGCTACCACTACACCACAGAAGGTTAAAAGGAACCCAACCTTATAGCTTATATCTGCTATACATAGGAATGAACGCATTCTAACTGAATGCCACTATGTTCATATTACAGATCCCCAACCTCACTCGTGGCTTCATTTTAGCATTAATTCGATTCCCAATCTCATTTGGGCCATGAAATAACCAAATAGCACATTACATATGTGAAAACATGAATCATTTTTACCCCGACCGGGACTCGAACCTAGGACTTATGATTACTAATATATATATATATATATATATATATATATATATATATATATATATATATATATATATATATATATATATATATATATATATATATATATATATATATATATATATATATATATATATATATATATATATATATATATATATATATATATATATATATATATAAGGGGAACCCAGGTTCAAATCTATGTGAGTTCTGAGTTACGTCGATTTTCGACTCAAGTCAGTTTTCAGGAAGGAACCCTGACGTTCTATGAGACTCCCTGTTTTATATATATATATATATATATATATATATATATATATATATATATATATATATATATATATATATATATATATATATATATATATATATATATATATATATATATATATATATATATATATATATATATATATATATATATATACAGTATATATATATATATATATATATATATATATATATATATATATATATATATATATATATATATATATATATATATATATATATATATATATATATACCTTGGCTGTTTCCCCCTTTAATTGGGGGGTAGCCGACATCAAAAAAGGAAAACAGTTTGGGGAGAAGTTATTCTCCCCTCTACTCCCCTTCTTCTTTGACGTCTCACAGGAGGTTGGTACAAGGGGGGGATTCCTAGTCCCCCCGCCCCGTCCACTTTTAGTCGCCTTTTACGACACGCAGGGAATACGGTGAGGCTATTCTTTGATATTGTGCCCGCCCCAGAGGGCACAGGATATATATATATATATATATATATATATATATATATATATATATATATATATATATATATATATATATATATATATATATATATATATATATATATATATATATATATAAAAGTTTATATTCACTGCACCATATGTAATTGTATATTATTTTGTTTGAGACTTAATATTTATATTCTCAACTGCATCTTTACAAGGTAAGACCCAACCTCTGGTGGGTGGCCCATTCAACAATCCACTGGGGGAACAAATCAATCTCAACTTAGTGCCGGTTCCAAGCCCAGATCACGGTAAGCGTCGGTGCCAGGAAGAGCATGCGGCCGTAAAATTAAGCTATACCAACACAAGCTCCCACAGGGTTGTGCAAACAGCGACCCAATAAAACATAGAGAAAATGCTGCTGGGATGGAAGTAGCAGCTCACCTAGGAGGTCCATAGATAAATAAATAAATAAAACAGTCTATTTATAATATAATAACAAATTTATAAAAATCTATCAATATATAGGGCGTCTATTCAATATTAAGCTAATTGTCTTAATTTTGAAGCATATTTAAAATATATATATATATATATATATATATATATATATATATATATATATATATATATATATATATATATATATATATATATATATATATATATATATATATATATATATATATATATATATAAAAAACAGGGAGTCTCAAATAACGTCAGGTTCCATTCCTGAAATATATATATACATACAGTAGAGACCCAACCCATGAACAAAATTTTGAACATATTTGAACCCCAAACCACGAACACATGTGTCTGCCAGGTGACCATGTTTCCCGCTTGCCAACTCTCAGTTCTGCATTAGTGCTCGAACTGTGTAATTTGTTTGTGATCTGTTTGTAGTTCTTGCTTTGTTCTCCATTGTTTTCCCTTTAAGCTAGCCCTAATTATTGCTCCTAAGAAAGTTAAATGCCTCAATCACCTTAGATGCATAACAGTGGAAATGAAGAAAGAAATAAGGGGACTCTTCTTCTAAAAATTAGTCCTCCTCCTCCTCCTCTACCCCTTCCAAAACCACCATCCACTTATGCCAGAAACAATCATCCACAGAGGTAAATACAGTACTGTTTCTTACCTATTTGTTATTAATGGGAGAATGAGACAACTTTTTCTAAACATTGGACTTTTCTATTTTATACTGGGTATCATCTAGTGTATATTGTACACCTGAATATGTACAAGTTTTACTTTAGTAGAGTAGAATCCTTTTCTATTATAATGTAATTTTCCTTTTACAGAGGAAATGCATATAACCTGTATTATATTTCATGTTTATGCTGACTAGAAAAATTTTAAAATTAATATTTATTGTGACTAGGAACGGATTAATTGAATTTGCATGCTTTTCAATGGGAAAAATAAATTCAATCCACAAACAAACCAACCCAAGAACAGGTTTTAGGAACAGATTAAATTTGTGGGTTGGGATCACTAATATATATATATATATATATATATATATATATATATATATATATATATATATATATATATATATATATATATATATATATATATATATATATATATATATATATATATATATATATATATATATATATATACACCTTGTTCCTTTTATATGCGATTTTTTTATCCGAGAAATTGCTATAATGCCCCCAAAAATAATAGTAAAAAACTTGGATTTCGCGAATAATGCCTCCCCTTTTATATATATATATATATATATATATATATATATATATATATATATATATATATATATATATATATATATATATATATATATATATATATATATATATATATATATATATATATATAAGATTATTGTGACACCAGGATGGACCAAAAAATTATAAAATAAAACAGCCTTTATCAGGCTGTAAAGAGAAACAGATGGAGAGTGTAATGACCTGTCAGATGTGAAGGGATTATAAAAGATGTGTAATGAATATCCAGCTCTCTGCCGGGTTTTAATATACCTCTGCATTACTCTCATGATGTATACTCCAAAAATTCTCCTTAGATCTTATTATTATTATTATTTTTATTATTATTATTATTATTTTTAACAATAATTTTCCTTTGATGATGATTGTAGAGATTATTATTATTATTATTATTATTAATATAATTATTATTACGAATTTGTAATTAAACCATTATTTTTACAATAAATAATGTAGTTTTGGTTGAATGAACAAGAGTTAATTAGATTCTCTCTCTCTCTCTCTAACATTCTATTCTACCCAATAGGGTTGGCTCTCTCTCTCTCTCTCTCTCTCTCTCTCTCTCTCTCTCTCTCTCTCTCTCTCTCTCTAACATTCTATTCCACCCAATAGGGTGGGTGTATATATAATGTATAATGATGATGATCTTTTCTTATCGTAATCCTCTTTGTACTGGTGGAAGAAGCCTCCGCGGGCTCTTATTTACTAAATTAAAACAAAAATAATAATAAATGAAAAAAAAAATTAATATAGTAAATAAGCGCCCGCGGAGGCTTCTTCCACCAGTACAAAGAGGATTACGATAAGAAAAGATCATCATCATTATACAATATATATACACCCACCCTACCTCTGTCATATGTCTATCTAATCTACATTTGAAGGTGTCTAAGGTATTGACATTTATTATCCTACTAGAAATACTCTACGGTATTACCAAGCCAATTTTCACCAATTTCCCTTCTGCACTTGAATTTATCAAGATTAACTCCATTACCCATTACGAGTTCTGGTTTGATCATGAATTTTTAAAACTTTATAATATCACCCTTGTTAATCCCTTTAAACCACTTATACACCTCAATCATATCCCCCCTAACTCTGTGCCTCTCTAGAGACTGTAGATTAAGTTTTTTAATCTGTCATATGGTAGATTTAGGCATTGCATAATTAATTTTTTTTTTCGTTTTTTAGTCTTGCTTTGGTTATTTATAATTCTTATTTTATCTTTGTACACATTTGCAGATAGAGGTTCGTTCTCCTGCATCCTCCTCCTCTTCTACCACATAAGTTACTTGCTCACTGCCACCATGCACGTCCCAGTGTACTTTATAACTGTTGCCCACTGCATAATAGAGTAAAGTATAGTAATGTATTTTAATTTCTAGCTGTAAAGTGAATATGAATATCTTTTGTATACTCTTAAAAATAGATACAGGGCTTTCTGCTTTGCTATGTAGTAATAAAATATGTTTTTTACTTATCTTATATCTTTGGCATGGTGTGTCTATGTAAGGTTTGGAACGTATCTATGCCCTTTATCATTGTTTCCTATGGAAAATAACTCGTTTTTCACGCGATTTTCCATTTACCCGACGCTTCTGAGAACCTATCTAGGCGTTATTCTGAGAACTAGGTGTATATATATATATATATATATATATATATATATATATATATATATATATATTATATATATATATATATATATATATATATATATATATATATATATATATATATATATATATATATATATATATATATATATATATATATATATATACAGTAATCCCTCACTATATCATGGTTCACCTTCCGCGTGTTCAGTGCATCGTGGGTTTTTATGTTGACCATATGTATTTTATATCGCAGATATTCTGGGTATATCGCGGGAATCCACGATATGTGGAAATATTAAAATTTCCAGTATTTTCACGATATGTGGAAATATGATAATTTCCAGTATTTTTATTATTTTATTGATAAAAAAAAAAGTATTTCCTAGCCTAAGAATAATAAAACAGTAAAAAACACATTTAAACATGTAACTCAGAGTATTGCACCATATAAAATACGATACCGGTATCTGCATCTTGGAAAACGCAAAGGGTCGCACCTACGTGAGATAGTATACGGGATGCTATTGGCTGATGAGTAGGAGATGACGAATCACAGAATTGTGTTCTGTATCCTGGGGTCTGATTGGCTTTTTGATTGAAGCTTGATTCTTCCGGCATCTTCCATTGTCTCGCCTCACCCATTCAGTTACTTATGTGTGCGCCTTTAGCGTTGTGCCTCATAATACGTTGTGCTTTTGTTTTTTGTGAACTTTTGCTTTATTTCAACCCCTGCAATGCCGCCCAAGCGTCCTTCATCTTCTAAGGCTTCTGGTAGTGAGCCTAAGCGGCAAAGGAAGATGTTGATCACAGCTGATAATGTAAAACTGTTAGATATGCTGAAGGAAGGAAGAAGCTTCTCAGCTGTCAGCCACCATTTCAGTATCAATGAATCTATTGTTTGGTACATCAAGAAGGATGAGGCGAATATCAGGAAGACAGCGACTCTTACTTTTAACAAAACAGCGAAGAGGGTCGTAACACCCCGCAGTAAGATAATAGTGCGTATGGAATTGCTTTGGCCCTGTTATTCTCTCGCAAAAAGCAGCCGTAAAGCTTTCATTGGCTGTGCTGTCTGTAAACGTCATCATCATGTTATTCACGGTAAGCTTACCTATCACGTTCATATAGCTTTACGCTTGCACACTGTTATTTATGGTAAACTTACCTGTTACATTCATTTATATTTACCCTTTTGTGCTGTTATTAATAATGTAAAGGGTTAGTTGTTAACAGTGCAGGGAGGGTTTATAAACGTTAAAAATAAATGTAAAATACCTGTAATAAATATGGTGCTGCTACTTCGTGGATTTTCACCTATTGCGGATGGTCCCGGAACGTAACACCCGCGATCAACGAGGGATTACTGTATATATATATATATATATATATATATATATATATATATATATATATATATATATATATATATATATATATATATATAATTTTTTTTTTTCCCAGTCATAAAGACTCCAGAATTATTTTCAGTGGGTCTCTAAGTCTCCTTACCTCTGGCTATTGTGTATAATTTTCAAAGTAAGCATTTATGGAAGACTGTAGCTTGTGTATGTATATATATCTTTCTAAATTTGTAAGTACCGGGGATGTCTTTTTTTTAATGTAGAGCTTTTGTATTTTTCTCCAACATACTTCTTGTAATGAAAGGAAATATAGTATTTGTTCATCATATGGCATTGAGGGGCACCTTATTGTAACTGACTGGTTAAACTTCTTGGCAGGTTAGATCTTGCTATGTCTGTGTATAAAAATTGAAAAATACTATTGCCAGTGGTGCATATAATTGGTAGATAACGTGAATATGCTGAAAAAGGTTTCTAAAGGGTTTATAGCCTGTTTCTTAAGGGAAGTTGTACTGTGTTTTGTTTTTTGATATTCATAAAACTTAGAATCAAAGCTCTTTACTCCGTGTTTTCTTATTTTTTTCATTATTCATTCTTCCCTCTTGTAACACTTATTGATATTGTCTTTATAAAACTGTTTTAATTTTTGTCTGTTATCTTTAGTCTAGAAGCTTTATAGCTGTTGAGAATTAAAAAAATTAATCTAATGTGTACAGAGCAAATGTGGATATTAGAGAGCAGGTGTAACCTCCTTTCACTAACATTTATATGTGGTAATACACGACATATATTAAGGTTGCTAAGGAGAAAGCCGTGCATTGTGCATTTTTTTTTAATTTTAAGATGTGTTGGAGGATCTTGAGTCAACACTGGTCACTTTGAATCACTGCTCTGATCATACCACTCAAATATGCAGGCTGTGTAAAATGCACAAGGCTTCCATATTTAAATATTGAGGGCATGATATATTCTGTATTGTTTCAGCAATACTTTAATGCAATAATTTCTTAATTACAAGTTATTGTTGATTTATACCACTTTAACCAATAGTCATGCACCACCCTGTGTATGTATATACAGTATATATTCTTGTATATTCAATACACACACGGATGAACTGGAGAATATGCACCTCAGTGCTGTCAACTCGAGAGGGCACTCCTCACGATTGGCCAACTAGAAATAACCTAACCTAACCTAGCTTAAGGTGCTCTGTCTCCTGTTGTTTAATTATGAGATGTGTTATCTCCTGTTGGCCAATTGTGAGGAGTGTTTTCTCCGGTTGACAGTTTTGAGGTGCATCTTCTCCAGTTTATCCCACACACACACACGATATATATATATATATATATATATATATATATATATATATATATATATATATATATATATATATATATATATATATATATATATATATATATATATATATATATATATATATATATATATATATATATATATATATATATATATATATATATATATATATATATATATATATATATATATATATATATATATATATATATATATATATATATACACAAAATGATTAAGCAGTACTCACAGTCTGTGATAATTTCTCAAGGTAAATTTGTGTAGTTCTGAATTGTATTTGTTACTGTGCTTACCATATTATACTTTCTCAATAATAGTACATGTAGTTTGGGTTTCCTTTATCCTGGCATTCTTCTTCCTGGTAGCCATTCTGGGAGTAAGTAAAGTTACTGCAGTTTTATTTATAGATTGTACTAGTGAGGAGTTTCTAAAAAAGCTCTTTAAACTAATTTACCCCAAGTAAGTAATGTTTTAAGGTCTATTCTGAACTCTCTTAACCAATCATAGCTAATCGGAAGAGGGATAGGATGAACTGGCAAAGCTGGTCAGCATTTATTATGAATAGATATTTGGAATTAGATTTCTATTTATGCCACTCGTTTCACCATTCACCAATCAACAACCCAGTTTCTAGTCCTACTTCCAACTTCCAGTCCTTCGAAATTTCCTTATCAATACCTGTGCTGGTCGATAAGGAATAATTCCTTCTATCCAACATTTCCCTTACTAGAGAAAGGCATAATTACTAAGTGAAAATGTAAATATCTATCTATCTACCTTGGCTGTTTTCCCCTTTAATTGGGGGGTAGCCGACATCAAAAAAGAAAACAATGAGGGGATTACTTTGCTCTGTAAGCAATGACGAGGGAGCTAGTGACCGTTCAGATGGCACTGCTGGAGTGCCACAGCCCATCCTCCCAGCTCTTCCACAACCTGTGTCGCTTCACAACTGCCAACTCCCCTACTGCCCCTACCACAGGGCTACTTCTGTAAGATGCGCCCCATGGTAATAGCAGATGCCCATTAGAGCTGCATCACAATCGCTCGCCACTCATTCCTATTCCTAGCACGCTCACTTGCTTCCCTCACATCCATCCTCCTCTCAATCAGGGCTTTCCTTACTCCATCCATCCACCCAAACCTAGGCCTCCCTCTAGCATATCTCCCATCAACTTTCGCATTCATCACCTTTTTCAGCAGTCTTTCATCATCCATCCTTTCCACATGGCCAAACCATCTCAGCACATTCATATCTACTCTGGCTGCAATTTCTCTCCTCACACCCATTCTTGCTCTCACCACTTCATTCCTAACCCTATCCAACCAAGAAACACCAATCATATTCCTCAGGCATTTCATCTCAAACACATTTAGTTTCCGTCTCTCACTTACTTTCATGCCCCATAACTCTGATCCATACATCACAGTTGGCACAACCACTTTCGTAACATTCATTTCCAACCCTCTATTCTTCATCACTCCTTTCAACGCACCCAACACTTTACATCATTCACTCTGTGACACACATCTGCTTCCACTCCACCATTTGCAGCTATAACCGAGCCTAAATACTTAAACTGATCAACTTCCTCAAGTGTCTCTCCATTCAACATAACATTCAATCCAGCACCATCCTCATTTCTTGTACACCTCATAACCTTACTCCTTCCCACATTCACTAGCAACTTCCTTCTCTCACACACCATTCCAAATTCTGACACTAACTGTAAATGTATATATTTATTGTCTGAAGTATGCGATTAACAATTGGGTAGAGCTGATATATAGAGACTGATACTGTATCAAATTTAAATATAAAATTTGCATTCATTGATTTATTAGATTAAAATTTTCTAGTTTTGGTAGGTTTTTATTTATTTGCTATTAATTTCTACATACTGCAAGAAAACTGCAGTAGTTTTATGTTTTTTCTAATCATTTACTATTAATCTCTTGATAACTTAAGAATTCATTAGTTTTTAGCACTTCATAAAGGAGTACCTTTGTGGGTAATTTCATACTTGTTCCATGTACAGTATTATTAACATTATGTAGTATCTTCTTCATGATTTGTGTATTATGAGCGCAAAAATCTTTTATGTATAAATCATTCAGAATGTTTAAATTTTTTAACACTCAGTAATAAGTGATGAAATAATCAAAATGTTTAGCTAGCATTGTGTGGTTGAGTGTAGTATTTTTATTTATTATCTAAATGTCATCTTATAGATCTTGTAAATGAGAGTAACGTCTGGGAGCTTTAAGGGTATTCATATTTACGAGGCAAATCACTTTACAATTTTCTGGGTTATTTAACTTTGCATGGGTTTTTAAGTGATGTTCCTCTGTTCTTTGAGCTTTTTTTTCTTTTAAATGAGTGATACCAGAACAGGTGAAGGAAATTGCCGTCATCGGACCTGGGCACGAAGAAACATAAAGCAATGAAAAAGAGAGATAGGGATTGTTGTGTCTTATCAAATATGAAGGAATATTAAGAGATGTTTAATGAATATGCAAAAATTTTCTGTGTAGATGTAGGAATAGAAAAAGATCCAGAACTGTAGGAAGACGTTACATCGAGCTGTCTAGGACTGTCCCATGTAAGACTAAAAGACCTTCAGCTGTAGTTTGCAACCTAGCAAGGTAAACTAATTGTAATAAATTCTTAAGGGAACAGAATCAATAACATGTCTACAGGCTGCTGGAACAATTTACTTATGACTTTGTCAAGTATTTCTCTTAAATATCTTTTAGCTGACTCAGAAATGTTTTCAATGAGTACCCGTTACAAAATACTGAATATTAGGGGACAAAGCAGAAAAAATTAAATCCTACTGGTATTCCCCAGATTTATATTTCTTTCTTTTAAACCAAAATTACACTGGCTGCACTTTCTTTTGAAATTCGAACCTCGAAACATAAGGCTCTTTGGTCACACACACACCACATGGGCTGAAATTGTCTGTTATGCCATGACTCGCTCAATGCTGATATCCTTGCAATCTTAGTGACTTTTCATGATTTTTTTTTTATAAGTTACTAATAGCGCAGCTTTCTATGCAAATTTGAAGTCCTTTGTGTTGAACTTCATCACGCTTCATTGTCATTTTAAAAATATTCCTATTCATGCAACTCTAGGTACAAATTCGTAGTGCCTTTTCTTGTGAAGTTAATTCTTTGTTTCATTATTCGTGTTGATATCCTCATGAATTGGCAGTGCACTCAAGTTTTTCATTTTGTGTTATACTAAATCATTATTCAGGAAGATCTTTGCACAAATTCGCAGTGACTCTCCTTGAAGGAATGAAATTAAATACAATAATAAATTATTTTACCTTAACAAGAAAAGGCACTGTGAATTCGTGAAGAGATCTACATAAATAATAATCTATCGTAAAACATAAGGAAATACCTATACACTGCAACTTCTAGCATAGATTTACATAATTATAAAACAATGAAAGATGAAACAACAATAATTTAATTGCATTTTATAAATTAATATTCTTTCAGATCTCTGCACGAATTTGCAATGCTTTATCTTGTTCAAGTACAAAACTATATCATGGTATTTTTTAAACAAATTCGCATTGCTTTTTCTTGTTCAGGTACAAAACTATGTTATACCATTGTGTATTTTAAAAACTACTGTACATTATTATACAGTATTAGTTAATAAACCAACATGGGATTAAAGAAAGTCTGGCCAAATATGAAAATGGCATTCATATACCGTATATTTCAGTGTATAAGTCGACCCAAAAATGAGTCATTTTTTATGATTTTTTCTAATATCTGAGGTATAGGTCGACCTCTAAAATACAGAACTCGCCTACCGTAAATTATCGGCTAGCCTAAGCAGCAGTGTAAAAGTTGAAATACGAAACTCGCCTAAGTTATAGGCTAGCCTAAGCAGCAGTGTAAAAGTTACCATATATAAAACACCGGGCATTAATTAAAGACTACCGGTATGTTATTACAAACGTTGTTCTACTTACAATATGAAATAATATATAAGGTAGTATTAATATAAATCTCTATAAAAATGACGAAATAGATTCATTTCTCCGCACGATCGTAACGTAAACAAAAGCGTGTTCATATGGGTGAATTATTCGAAACGTTCCAAGCAGCTGACAAGCTCATTATAGCAACTAACAGCCCCCGCCTTCTTCTTCCTCTTCTAAGCACAACTACCGTACTACCTCATCAAACAGCTTCTGTTGGTAGTTTTTGCATCAGATGATGATGATTGTAGCAATTTTGAAGGTTTTTAAATGAATAAAACATATAGCATACTTTTTATTGTAATTTATTTTAGTGAGAAATAAAGATCTGATGTTATCCTAGATGTTGTTATTTAACATTTCTGTGGTCAAAAAAGGGTTGGTGTGAACACACTTATACCGTAAATTGTTTTGTTTCGTCAGCGATCAGCTGATCGGAAATTTTACAAATGGCTGCATGATGTTTACATTGTTATGGTCTTTTTCCTTTGATTAATAGCATTTTGTGGAATTTTAAGGTAATGGTAGCTCTATTACATTATTAGTGTCGAATCAGAATGTGAATTGATTAAAATACAAGTATTTACATTAGTAGCTACATGTATTTACCTCGATAGTTACCGCACCGAGGCTGTCGTCGGTATTAGACTAAGGTTAGGCCTGATTTCCTGCACCAATATGTCAAGATTTCAAGGTTTGCTTTTTGTGATTGTTATATAAGTCGACCCTCAATTTTGGGCTGATTTTTGGGGGCTAAAACATCGACTTATACACTGAAATATACGGTATGTGATCTTGTCAGTCAGTACCCTTTGCCAAAATCAAAGATCTGTACTTTTCTCAAACATAAAGGCGATCAATGGAGTTGATGTTGCAAGAGGAGCGGAAGATATAAGTAAGCGTAACATCTCTTCATCCTTCTAATCACCTTCCATATACTGTACATCATTCTCTCTCTTCCATAGAGGCACAGTAAATTTAAAGTTAGATTTTCATCTATTTATATTTATTCTTTTTTTAGTAAGATTTATTGATTTCCGTTGTGACTATGAATTTATGCAGGAAATTCTCTTGTAGAGGTGTAAATAAGCAATGGTTTAGGTTCTAGGAACAGATTAACCCATTTTACACTGATCTCTATAAGATAACTGCTTTGGTTTTTAGATCGCTTTCAGGTGTGAATTAAGTTTGAAAACCAAGGTTCAACTATTTGAATATTTATTAAGTGTACAGCATCGTTTATGTTTGTGATAGGAGTATTGTAATGTTTAGAGATTCAAATTGTTGTACTGGACATTAGTGAAAGCTTTCCAAGATGGCTTTTTTGTAATTGGTGTCTGTGGCCAGCTGATGTGATTTTCGTTTTGATGATGCTAGCCACCCTCCATGATGTCGTGGGGCGAGATTGTTGATGAGATGATGTATAGAGATGAAAAGAAAGTGGGCTTAGTGGGGAATATGATGATGAATATTATTTAGAATGAAAAAGTTCTCCCTTTCGTTTTGTATTACCATCCCTCTGTGTTGGGGTTGTCAACAAACCAAACACCCGTCAGATGGTTTTGTCCAGATACGCAAACAATGAGGAATAAAATCCTACCTCATTGCAACAGTAAATGGAAAAGTACAAGTCTGAAGAGAATTATATGTAACAGTAAAAATCAGTGCAGAGTATAAACATATGGCAATATTTACAATAATAATAATAGTTGTAATGGTATGTACAGTACATGCTAGGTTAATGTGAGAAAAAAAAAAAAAAAAAAAAAAGAGAAGCTTGTAGATTTTTTCTTCAATGATATGTATTGCAATGTTTATTATATCACAGTGTGCTATAAAAAGTAGCTGTAATTTCCAACAATACAGGAATTTAATCAAACTAATTTGCATACACATAAAGTATACAATATATCACTTTAGTTACAAAATAAAACACAGTAGTGCAAGGGTGTAGAATTTCATTCCTTACTCTGGGGCTGTGGAAAAAAATTCATTGGTACTATAATTGCCAGATGTCGTCGGATTTTCTAGCAAGAAAAAATTCTGCAAAATGGCATCACTGGTGCCCATTATTAAGTTGAAATCACCACCCAGGATGATGACTGGAGTATTGGTGCCGTATTATAATTGTAGTGTGTGATTATTAGGTACTGGAGAGGAGGTATGTATTGTTATATATGTGTTGCCTGTGCATACTTTAATTGATTGCATTTCTGTCATAGTGTTTCTGGGGGGGAGGATGGATTTTGTGCATGCACAGGTGTCAATGAAATTAATGGCTTTGTGTACCAGGGTGATGAGTCAGCTGCCACTGCTGATATGAGCTTGCCTAGTGGGTTGTCATGGAATGTAGATGTCATGCGTGTTTTGTAGCTTTATTCCTTAGAAGATGCCAATTTGTATATGACGTTTGATAAAGTGTGAGTTTTTGTTTTTTGGTGTTTATACCATCTATGTTAACTTATGAAATACTGATGTGTGTTTTAGGTGTTGATGCAAGAGGGATTAGGGAGCGTGGGTGGGGAAGAGGCAGTAGAAGATTGTAATGATAGTAAAGGTGAGGGTTGTGGTGGTGGAAGGATGGATATGACGGAGGGTGTTGGGAACAGTTGTGAGCAGATCCAAGTATTTGTGTAGTATTTCAGTTTTTTTTAACAAACTGAAATAGCTTCAACTTCTGCAGGTGTTGCAGAAAACAGAACCTTTCATGTGTTGCTCAAAGAGACAGGTGTGGAGGACATTGGGCAAACTTGTTTGTAGTTGGGTCTTGTGCTACTCTCGATGTCTCCGGCTAGAAGTTTCGAGATATGACCGCCGGAGAATTTTTTCAGTAAAGAAAAAACTGTTGAGAGATGAATTAATTGCCTGGATGACTTCTTTCAGGATATTATTCCTTGTTACGAGCTGGGGTTAGTAGAGGCAATTTGGCCTCTTGCTGCTCCTTTTCTGAATAGGTAAAACTGTTCAGAGATTAATTAATTACCTGGGTGACTTCTTTCAGGATCTCATGCCTTATTAGGAGCAGGGGTTAGTAGAGGCAATTTGGCCTCTTGCTGCTACTTTTCTGAGTAGGTTGGCCTCCTCTTCTGATTTGCAGCTCCCAAAGGTAAACCCACACTTCATACAATACCTCTTCAGTCTTCAATGTGACAATGACTGCATAGACTTCTATTAATATACTTCCTTTTCGAATTACTTTCATGAAAAAAAAAAAAAAAGGAAAATTACATACGATACATATGAAAAGACATTTATTGCAGACACTGCCTGAAAAGTCTACAAGAAATATTTTCACCTATACAGTAGAGGAAGTTTTTGCTATTTAACATCCTTAAGGTCTCTAAATTTTCACTATGTCATTAAAAACAGAAGTGACTAGATGTTATACAAGTATTTTAGTTAACCAAAAGTACCACTGTAATCAAGCAAGACAACTGTAAATTCATCAAGAGTTCCAAAACTCAAGTTCCATGTGTATATATATGCATTGCCTCATCCTCTCCATGTTCGCCAACATGGGGCAGGGGTAATGCAACTAATTTTTAAATAAACAGTTGCAATATATATATATATATATATATATATATATATATATATATATATATATATATATATATATATATATATATATATATATATATATATATATATATATATATATATATATATATATATATATATATATATATATATATATATATATATATATATATATATATATATATATATATATATATATATATATATATATATATATATATATATACTGTATATTAACATTATAAAAATGTTCCAGGAATCCTCAGGTTGTTTGATATTAAAATTTTTGTTTTTGCAAGCAATCAACCAATGACGTACATCTTGTGGTAAACTGTTCATCAGTAGTTGAGAATTGTTTTTGGACTACTATTGAAGTTTTGTGCTGTTTTCTTCTACTATACAAACTGTAGTCCATAGCTGTAAAATCGCTACATGGCAGATGTTTCAATCTGTGGTCAAAGTGCAGCAATGATTCCGAACAGTCTGCGGACAGCATTATGCACCAGTTGGGAATACCACTGTCGACAACCAGCAAAGACTATGGAGGCGTGATCCGTAAAGGGAAAACCTTGATCAGGAAGACCTCACCATAGGCAGAGTGAGGAGCATGATGACCTTTCTATGAGATATTTGTTCAGATTCAATGAAAGTCGATATTGTGAGCAGTTGCAGTGGTGAACATCAATACTACATCTATCCAATGGATATTGTAATTTGATCTCAAGCTGTAACCATACAAGATAGATGCCACACTCTTCAGTTCTGCAACCACATGCAAAATAGATGTCTCTGGAACCTGAACAAACATCTGATGGGCAGTTTCAACGTATTTCTCATTCCAATCTCTTTGGTCTTTCTAATCAGGGTTTGTCCTTTACAGACCATCTCTTCATAAACTTTTAGCAGGTGTCGATGATAGTTTTCTCATTCAGTACACAATGCTGTCCGAAGACTGCCCGTAATCTTTGCTGCAGGTTGACCTAAGATTGAAATACCTCTTGCCATGCTGCAAATTTACATCGTTTAGCAGAAAATGGTACAAAATTTCAAAAGTAGTCCCAAAACAAAACAAAAAGGTTTACCACAAGATTAACATCGATGATCAATTACGTGAAAAGTGAAAATTGAATAGCCAGTGATTTTTTTAAATCCCCCCTTAAAGGGGGGATTTAAAAAAATAAAATATATATATATATATATATATATATATATATATATATATATATATATATATATATATATATATATATATATATATATATATATATATATATATATATATATATATATATATATATATATTAGTAGTTTCCATACATGGTATTGGCTCTATATTTATTATGCTACTGAGTGAATGCTTTTTTATTTGAGAATATGCTTCTCCTAAGAGTACCAACCAATAGAAACAAGAATTTGTGATACTCTTTCTAATTGTAAATGCATTCTCTGCCAATCAAAACAATGAGTGAAAGCACATTTAATAAAAGCCTTTATTGCTGCTGTCTTAAATCTTTGAGGGCACTGCCTTTCTTGAATCATACATATATCGAAGTCTGTTTCCGTAGCAGACTTCTGTAGAGAATGGGAATGCACCTTTTATATTGAGATCGCAGCTAAACAATAAATTCGCTGTTGACCCCCTACATCCTAACTAAATACAGCATCAAGTCGTCTGCTGACTTATTTGATATATTAAATATAAATCCACAAGGAATCATTGCCTATTTAGAAGCAGAATCAATTATTGCCAACATTCCTGTGGATGAAACCATTCTAATAATTCAAAATAAAGGTTACAGAGACTGAGGAAAACTGAAGCTTAAGATAACCTGCTTTCAAATTCTTTTCGAATTATGGACTCAAGAACCACCATTTATTTGCCCTAGTTATAAAATTTATCTACAGATTTATGGTGTAGCTAGGGGTTTTCCTCTTGGCCAAGTGTTTGCTAACTTCTGTATGGGAAGCATCGAAGTATATAAATACTTAATTAAAGCTACTCAATACAGCACATAAGAAACAGTCTTGACTAGCTACTGGAATGTCTTTAATCACCTCACAGATTTTTCTATATTAAATATTAGCTACAAGCTCAATATAGAAGGTACACTCCCTTTCCTAGATGTATTCCTCAAAGTAAAAAAACAATGTATTCTCTACTCAAGTCTATACTAAGAAAACAGACTTTGGAATATGTCTGAATCTAAAAAGTAAGTACCCTCAACAATATAATGCATCAGTAATAAAGGGTTATATCAAACAAGTTTTCACCCTTCTGATTGACAAAGAGTGCATTTACAATTAGAAAGAGCATCATATGTTCTTATGAATAATGTATACTCTAATAAAGAAATAAATGCTCAAATAAAAAGAGCATTTACATCACTAGCATAATAAACACGAGGTCCGTTCAAAAAGTATCAGACCTTGGTCCATAAAAAAAAAAATAACAATAATACACCATTCAGTAATTCCTACATGCGGGAGGTGGTGCCACCTTTCCTGCGCATGCATGGAAATTTTGACATTGGTAGGCTGGGCCAGTTCCTGGCTGTGATGCCTAGGGTGCAAGGGTCCAACACATACTCGTCGGATTTTTGTATATACGCATCATGTCTGAGTGCATTGAGCAGCGGTATTGTATCAAATTTTGCTAGAAGCTTGGTGATATGTAAGTGCAAACTATCCAAAAGATTCAGCAAGCCTTTGGCGATGAGGCCATAGGCATAACGCAGATAAAGGAGTGGTATAACTGCTTCATATCAGGGCAAACCTCAGTTGAGAGCAAGGCACGGTTTGGTAGGCCATCCACCAGCAGAAACGAGGAATTAACTGCGAATGTTCGTCGAATAGTCATATAATCATCAATGAGATAGAAAAAGTAGGAATTAGCACAGGATCAGTTCATACAATTTTAACAGAAGATGCAAAGTGTCAGTGAAATTTGTTCCAAAGTTGCTGATGGAGGAGCAGAAACACCTCTAACTGGAAATTGCTCAGGACCTGCTTGACTGTGCTAACAATGACTCTCACTTTACAAAGACCATCATCACTGGTGTTGAGACATGGGTTTAAGTATACAACCCAAAAACGAAATTTCATTCACACAATGGAAGCACGACACATCATCGAGACTCAAAAATGCACAACAGGTTCGCAGCAATGTTAAGGTAATGTTGACATGTTTTTTTTTTACTACAGTGGTATTGTGCATCATGAATACGTAACAGGACAAAATATTTAATAAGGTGTACTATCTGGAGGTGATGTGTTGCCTTTGTGATGTTGTGCAACGAAAACGACTGGAAATGTGGGCAGCAAAAAACTGGCAACTTCACCACGACAATGCGTCCGCTCATACTGCCCACCTGATCCAAGCTTACCTGGCCAAATACACTTCACTTTTTCAACATCCTTCCTACTCTCCAGACATGGCACCTTGTAACTTTTGGCTATTCCCTAAATTGAAATCGACCTTGAAAGGGAAGCGTTTTGACTCACGAGAGGAAATTATGAGAAAAGTGACGGTAAAGTTCTACACCATTCCAGAAACGTTACTAGCAGTGGCAGCACCACTGGGAGAAGTGTGTGAACTCCCAAGGGGAGTACTTTGGTGATTTAATAAAATTTGTTAAATGTACACAATTCTTTTCTTTACATCCAAAGGTCGGATACTTTTTGAATGCAACTCGTTTGTATATATATATATATATATATATATATATATATATATATATATATATATATATATATATATATATATATATATATATATATATATATATATATAATATATATATATATATATATTATAGTTTAAATTTTGATCAGAACAATCATCAGAGGCAGGAAGCTGAACCACATGAGAAAACAACCAAAAAATAAAAAATAAAATTCACGTAGCACAGGTTCCAGTTCCATCCACACTACAAAGTACAGCAGAGTGTACCTCTAGACTTACTAGTACAAGGTGAGAATAGGTCTCTTTCCCATGCGTTAGAAAATCCTGGGAAGGAACCATCTATTGCAGTCGAGAGGAAATAAGTCTTCCTGACAAGAATAACACAAAATTAATGAGATCTAAATCACACAAGCATAAGTGATGGTTTTCGAGAATGAAGAGAGCCCTTAAAATAATATGAAATCCCCTAAACAAGACATAATCACTTGTAACACATAACCATAACAGCATGGAACAATGATTACAAGTACAGTATTTTGAGGTTGTTGAGTTCTTTTACTTTCAAGCTAACGTGCAACAGACCTACTTATCCATAATCTTTTTCATATTATGGTTCACACTGGGATGTTCTACCATTCATTAAGCATACTATGTTGAAAAATATTTTCAATTTCAGGACCAGAAGTTCTGCACCGCTAACAGAATCTTGGAATAAAAGTGCCACACACCAATTTCATAATGAAGTGACGACAATAATTTAATTGAAAAGTCGTGAGATGCTAACTGGAGATATTGGTAAAGTAGTAGTTCCTCAAGCTTCAAAAATAAGTCCTGAACTCTGTCACTGCAGTAGGAATTCAATACCATTTAATTTCATGACCAAATTAATAATTTCAATTTCTCTGTATAAAAAATTAAACCTGGATTCTATTGCTCTATAAATACCACTAATATTCTCGCTACTCCCAAATTTACTAGTGGTATAATAAGTTTCTAGTTCTTTTAATTATTTGCTCTCTGAGGGAGCCAAGCAAGGATTACATAACTTCATTGGGATGCTGGGGAAACAGACATATGTGCAAGTTATGGGGGTTAAAATAGCTTTGACCTGTCATACATACTATCCATAAACTTCTGGCACCATTTCAACATGTACCCAATTCTATAATAGCCAAACAAAAACTCCAAATCTACAACATATGATGTGTTCACTGGACTTTCAAAGGAGAAGCAAGCTTTTAGTCTCTAATATGGATATGCTGCTCCCAAATTAACTAACATTGCAATGTGTAGTTTACATCTACCATCACAAAGAAGTCCTTTGTCCTAAAATGGACTTAACAACTGGTGAAAGGAATATCTAGTCTTTGTCCTGCAATGGACTAACAACTGGTGAGGGAAACACAGTATCTATTTAGGCATAAAAGATTGACTGGTGAAACCCAGTCCAAAGCCCTTGTGCGTATGAGTGGCCAATCTTGCCATCTCATACTGGCGTTCCATGGATGTAAACATCGTTTCCTGTTTCTGTAGGAGGTCCACGCTTTTGCTGCTGCTACTACTGCTGCTGCCAGAAACACTTGATACAGTACTGCTAGTGCTAGCAGCACTTTCGCTACCTGAAGGAGTTGCGATTCCCTTTTAGATACAATACTCAATGCAACAAGCAATAAACTATTTTGGACTATTCATCAACTACTTAAGGCTATCAATATACTGTATGTGTCAAAATGAGGCTTTCACTATTTGAGGATTTGAGTTAAGACCATCACTGTTCATAAAAGTATGGAATTCCTTGCCCCCATGATCTCAGATATCCCTATTCATTTTGTCCTAAAATACAAGGATTATGAAAGGAATCCTCTTCTCTCTGCACCAAGGATATACAGTATATACAACATTTCATATATGGAGAAAATGTCTAATATTGTAAAAATACATACCTCCATCCTTTACACCCATTAATCTACGGAACTTCTCTGCCATTTTGCCATCTTTGTCATTAACAAATCTTGTACTGGCCCAAAGCGATGCCTGACCTCCACTGGCGCTATTTGGGCTAATAGGGGAGGATGGTGGTAATGTAGTTCCACCAATGCTGGGAGCTGTATTATTTAGGACAAGGCTTCCATAAAGAGAAGAACAACCAGAGGATACAACACCCTCTGTCTGTTTTGCCTGTCAAAGAACACAAAATTTACAAATATTTATACAGTTAGACACAATTGCTACTGACATCATTTTATGTTTTGCAAGTAATATTTTTAGCACAGAATTGTGGTGCAGTAGTAGCAACTTGGTCAGGTAATATTCTGGTCTAAGGTTCAATCCTGGTCCAGGGTTAAATTAGCAATCACTGTTTCATGTCGTTACTGATTACACTGGGCAATTAATTGGGGTGGGTTGGTGATATCCTATAGGTCTACCAGATTATTCAGCCACTGCCTGGAGGTCACTGGGTCCACATGATTAAAAAGGGGGCTAAGGCCCTGGCTGTATGGTAGAGGGGCTTTAGTGCTATCACTGTCCTTCGCCTTTCTATAAAGACCTTTAACCTTTTATGCCTTCTCCTGACTGTTTGCTACTGAGGACTTGAGGTTCAAGTCATTCTCAGTATGAACCCTCATCCTGGACCTTGACACCATGGATGGCCCTGTCAGAAGATAATGCTTGACAGCTTTGCTCTTGGAGTCATAGGTTCACAGAATCCTCCTCACCACCTCAAGATAATGATCCATAGAGGAGGCTCATTACTTAGATCAGTGCTACCATGCAGACACAGGAAGTAGAACTAATATTGTAATTACTAGAAACACAGTATCCCATGAAAATGATATTCAGAAGGTACAGTACTTAAAAAATTAAGTACCTTCACAATTCCAAATATGATATCCACAACATGTATACAATAACCATGTATATACCTACTCAGTAACCGTCTGGTGATATAATGAAATCAATAAAGGACGTAGCCGACAATAATGATGTAAGACTATCTAGGAATATATAAATTTCATTTCTGCTTCTTTCTTCACCATAGGCCAGAAAGATTTTAACCTATTTCACCTCACGCTTACTCCAGAACATATTAACACCAGAGAATGCAAGAGACAGAAAGAAGGGATTGGAATCCTGCCCCCCTTTTTCTCTCTCTGAAACTCAACAGTATATGACGGGGCTCTTGTACAAACATTCCAACCAGAACATTGGTAACTGGGTTCTGAATGTGCGCAGGTGTCGATTGATAATATGATTGACAAAATAGAGATGTATGCCTCGGCACTGAATGATACAGATGAATGAGAAAGGACAATGACTGGATGTGTGCCTTGACTAGGCCAGCACCTCTACAAAGAGGACTGTGGCCTCTGTGTACAGACATATAGAAAATAACCCCTCACCTTATTTCCCCAAAGTAATTTTTTCTTGCGTTCCTGCTCTGCGAATTTCAAGGGATTCATAGTGGCAGGATTATAGTATGAAGGCAAAGTGATTCCAGTCTGCTTCTTCACTTCCTCAACCTGGGCTTCCATGCTGCGTCTCATCAGTTCTGCTGCTGTTAAATCTGGATTTGCAGCTTTCAATGCTGCCAGTTTCTGCTGAGCCTCTGTATTAAACATTTAAAAAAAAAATCCAAACTAAATAAGTGTATTTGTTCTATTTCAAACTATTTAATACATAAAACGTGTTATCAACTCTGTTGTTATATAAACAAGGTTAAAATAATAAGATTTTAGACAATATAAAACAGGGATCTGCTATTCTCCAAGCCTCAGCTAACTCGATGATTAAGCGAATTATCTTTTAGGATTATGTTACCACAAAAACACAGGCAAATACAAGGTTTCTCAAATATATAACAAAATATTCACATGTGGAACTATACCCTTTCGAAGCTATTATGGTAGCCACAACTAAGTAACTGGATTTTACCATGCCCTGCATGTTACTGATGCTATAGCCATCTTGAACAGTTGTATCGTGGAAGAAAAGAAAACTAAGAATAATAAACTGATATTTTCAAATTACTTCAAACAAATAATTTTAAAACTGTAACTATTAGAAGACAATGGATTACTTATTTTTAATGAGGAAGGATTTTTGAGGGGATACAATAAAGACTTCTAGTCCAATTCTTAATTACCTGATACATCATTCTATTTTATGAATAGCAATGTGGAAACACATGATCATCTGTTTCTTATTTGGGTGTTCATAAAATTCCTAATATCAGGTCTTTTTTTTTTTTTTTCCTGTCTGCTATATCTCGCTTTTACTGTTTCCATACAGGAAACTCTATTCTACTTATGTGAGAATTTTGTGACAGTTGTGGTCAGCCTGCTCTCTTCAGTAACCTGTAGCATGCTGCACAGAAAAAAATGCTATTCAACTTATACAGTAAAAGTGAACATGCTTCAGAAATTCTGTTCCTTTCACAAATACTCATACTTCATTTTGCCTTTATTGTCACAAACTAAAAAGGCAAGCAGAATTCACATAATAATAACTTCAGGAATTCCCTTTCTTAATCATTAACTTTTAATAACATAATGCTGCCTCACCTTTCCTTATATCCATAGGCCTCTTCCTTTCGTGGCTTCTGCTGCGACGACGTCTCTCGCGAGAACGTGACCTAGACCTGCCAAAATGTCTTGACTTAATCAAGAAACTAGTTAAATCTTTTAACCGAGTAAATTTCATTACATATATATAAAGTAATACATGTACATTTCCAGGCAATCTAAATAAGTAGGAATAATAAACACCTGTTATAAAGATTGCTAAAAAATATAATGCTATATATGCACTTTTATATTATAGGGAGTGCCTGACGGCAGGTAGCCCTATGTACACTTACTGGCATATTAAAAAAAAAAAAAAAATTACGAATAAACTTCCAACTAGTTAGCGATATAGTCTAGTTGATACCTCTTTAAAATTTAAACTGAATGCAGTCTACACCATACTTAAAATTTAAGTTGACTGCAGTCTACACCATACTAAAAAGCATATGTATCTCACTTCTCTTTCGGTATTTAAGTAAAGATCTGTCTATAAAGGCTTGAAGCTAACAAAAAGAAATACATAAATCATTCTAATTACAAGCTAATTACATATTCATTGATTATACATATCAAGCACTTTTATCATCAATTTTCGATTTTTAAGAAGTTTTCCCTATGAAAACTAATAAATGAGAACTCTAACACCCTCTTTCAAATGCACATAATGCTCCTGAATAGGTGTTTATGAGAACAATAAAATGCATTCCCTGTTCAAGTAAGGGTATTTATAGTAAACACCGTAATAGACAATTCAATGCTCCTGTATTAGAAATTAGAACAAAAAGTCTTCAATAAAATAATCTCGCTAAACATGTTCAGGTTTATACAGCCTTATGATATATTAAGCATTCACTGCTCCTTTGATGGTGTTCATAATTACATACCTTCTCAACAAATTATACACATTAATATTACAGACAGCCTAGCACTTTTCATAGTTTTAAAAGGTACTGTAAAAATAAACTGATGAAATAATCTGAACGTGAATAAATGTTTGTGCTTCCATCAGTCGATGGAAGTAAGGAGAAGTAGGACCACAAAGAATAAAAGGGATAAAAAAAATGAATTGTACAAGTAAATCCCAACATCCAACCAAATAATAAGAAAATAGCTTAGGAGAGACCTATGACTACAGTCTATGAAGCATTTGAGAACTGCAAGGGGACAAAAACTGTTGCACAAAAGAACTACAAGGAGGATGACGAAACAAAAGAAGTCACCAGTTAGTTATGAAGATATGATACATAAAATGACAAGCTTTTTCCTTGCAGTAGTGGCCGCAAATGAACTAAGATGAGTTAGCAAGGCTTCAACATACCTTGCAATCTTCCTTCACCCCTTACATCAGTTGTACTATGCTGAAAAATAAAACTGGGCTGGATTGCCAGTCCTTCATCCCTTATCCCTGATAGTCCGCTCTTGCAACACACGGGGCATATGAGTAAGGTAATCTTTTTTCCAACATCAGAGATGTCAAAAGGATAAAAAAATGTAAGACATATCAATATACAAAAAATAGTTCCCAACCTTCTATCCCTAGATCTAGATCGTGATCTCCTCCTTTCCCTTGAACGTGATCTTGAACGCGATCGTCTACCTCTTCGTTCATCATCCCGACGCTTTCGGTCTTCATCTCTACTTCTGCGAGAGTCTCTACTGTCTCTGCTGCGACTTGAATGGCCTGTAATATGATCTCTGATAAGGATTTGTTAATCAAGGGCAATGAATATAATAAAGATATATAATCTATTTCTTCAATGTCTTTCAAGAGGTAGGTCAAGCATAAGGTACAGTTGTCAAAACAAACTTCAAAGACATGCAGCATGAAAGAAACAATTAATTAAGATTCCTAAGAGCAATAGATACATGGAGGCAGTAGTAGCAATATGCCACTTTGTTCAATGGCGCAGTGGATATAGCACCTGACTCCCAACAAGGATATCTAGAATTAAACTCCCAAAGATAGTTTATCAACGGCTTTCATCTCTGCCAAAACCACTAAGGGATAAAAGATATAGTGGACACAGCCATATGTGGCAGCCCCTGGAAACTCGACAAGTTCAGGGAATACATCATAAGATTTTTGGGATGGCTTGAGGAAGTGTGCATATGCAGTGATGCCTGTCTCACACCTCTTATGAATATATTCTATAAACATAGAGGTTACATGGAATCCCTTCAAAGATAATAAACTGAAATCCATCTACTGCATATTCGAGTTAAGAAAAATGGACAAAATAAATATCTGCAATGTAATTCATAATAAGCCTATGCTAAGTTTTGCATCACACCTATATTCATCAAGTACATATTTCTATATCAGACATACCCCTATATTTAAAGTCGACACTCTCTCCTAGTTTATCCATTCATATTCACTTTACATCTGTAAATAAATCTCTTTCAAATGGTAGAGTCATAATTACTTCTTTTATAGGGTAAATATCTGGGAAACACTAAAGTGAAAGTCATCTGAAAGCCCCTTCTTTCATATGTAAACTGGCCCCATTTTACCTCCCGAAATAACGGGTTACAAAATAGATGTCACAATTTATATTTCATTAATACCTAATGTAAACTGTATTTATTTACACAGCTGAAGTTACAAGGACTTCTATACAGAGAAGCAAAATTTCCTAGTCAGATATATTCTATAAAAATCTACAAAGGCTGCAATTTCCCTTGTGATGGGGTGGCTGAAGCAAAGTGCAGCTATTAAATCCTTCTTCGAACACATACTCACTCAGAGGATCAATGAATACGGTTTTAGTAGGAGTTTTCCTACCAAAATCCCTTGGTAAGCCTTTATTCTTTAAGGAAGGAAAATTCCAAGGCACATAACAGTACCCTCCCTTCACCCCATTAGTCAAATTACAATACACAGGGGGAGATGGAGTCTATTATGCAATACATCCCTGCAGTCAACTTTAATTAAAAGACTGAGTAATAGCTACATATCAACTAAACTACCAGACATGCAATACCCCCTTAAGTCACATAGGATCACATATTTGTATGGCATTTGTAAAGGAAATGAACAATATAATTAAAATGAACATGCTCAAAGTTCCTTAAACACCATTTAATAACAAATATACACCCAAAATTATATATTTTAATCTTAGTATTGCTTCCTCTCACGTGAAATCTTGTAAACTCACCTTGACCCGAATGACCTCGACTTGAATGATCACGATTGCTCTGAGTGCTTCGTCCTGCATCTCTCTCTCGGGATCTTGACCTAGATCTGAAAGTTGGGAAATAAGTTTCTGTTCAATATCAATATTATGAGAAATGATAAATAAAAAAGTAATATTATATTATCAGAAAAGAGACAATTTATTACAGGATATTTTACCAAGGGAAGTGGCAGGTTCTCATTACATCCTGTCCAACCTCATCCTTCCACAGGATGTTTCGTAGTTAAAAACATTTCAGGGAGGGTGTAAATGCAGCCCTTTACTCCATTATCCTTTCTAATTGGCTCTCTTTACACACATTCAATATGACAGTGGAAGTCTGAGTTTGTAAGTTTATTGAACAGAAATTACATAAATACAGGTACAAAGAAATACGAGTACTGTATATACTGTATTTGCAGGATAAATATGCTAATATTGTTAGGCTGGATAGGCCAAATATCAATTTCAAAATGAATGCCTTCTTAAATAATAAAGAACTTTTTTCGAGAAAACTTCACTCTATACGAACATACATGGAAAAAGCTTATAAGAGAACATTATATGGTGCACAATAAGATAGAAATAGGAGGACTAGGATGCAAAAAGAAGCAGGTACAGTATATATAAAACAATCCATATCTGGCAATAGGCAATACACACTCACCTTGTTCTGCGTCTACTACTTTTGCTGTTACTGTGAGATGGTGATTTAGGACGTGGCGATTTATGTTTAGGAGATCTAGACTTAGATCTGGATTTCTTATGGTTAGAGTCATCCTTGCTACGAGAAGGACTTGAACGACTGATCAAAAAATAAATGAAAAACATAAGCTCAAAGGGTATTGGCAAGACTTTAAAAGTAAGGATGGAATCAAAACAAAACAAGAATTATTCAAAGATGCAAAGAAAAATTCCTGAAAACTGTATATAACAGTCTGTATATACAGTATTGGGTATATGTAGTAAAAGTTTGCAATAGATCACCAAAAATCAAACTTGGCCCCAATCCCAAGCTCCCTAATACTATTTAATATTAAGAAGACACACTCTCTGCACCCTGGTAACTTCTCCAAAAAGATAGTCAATTGAAATCTGGATTCCAATAAATAAAGATAAAACAGACTACTTGATATGTCGGAGGATTTTCCCATACTGTAATCAAGTATAATATTTTAAAGGACAAAACGGAACTCTCTCTGACCTCTATGTATGGATAATTCTGTAGTACTAAGCTCAAGGTAAAAATATGCAGAATTATTTACAAAGCTGTCATAGTAATTATGCAATATGATTGTGTGCCTATTTTCTACTACCCCTCCCTAAATTCTGTTTGAAAGGAAGGGGTGGATGAAGACCAAGCACTAGCATAAGTAAGATAGCAACAAATTTCTGCCGCTGTTAAATGCTTACGATTAATATAGGCAAATTCTTTGTAGAAAAACATTACATTTTGTTCAGTTCCTTTATCTAGCAAGGGGTTTCCAAATCACATACAGTACAATGAAGATAATTTACATTACAATATATTTTAAATAAAGCTAGTCTTAAAAACTGAAATTCCAATGTTTACAGTATCGAATATTCAATATAGCAAACACGTTGCCTGCTACTACAAATAATTATGGTCAGTTTCATTCATGTCCCCCACCAAAAGTGAAATCGCTTGACAATAAACCATATGCAATGAGAAAAAATGCTATTAAAATTTTATAATGTTTGCGTTCTACAAAGTGCCTCTGGATGCATCTGCATGTTCATAAACTTACAAATATGATGAGTATGAGTATCAGTTTTCGTTACAGCATTTCTTACAATGGAATCCTGATGTCTCTGGCAGGTTTAGGCAACAAGTATGAATTTGTGAAAAGATGAGAACACAAAAAAGTGCTTGTACTTGGTAGAGTAGTCACACTGCTGCTGTTGCAAGTCTTTCTATATTTGATTTTATGACATTTATAAGTAATGTCCACCTTGAGGCAGACCTTTCTTTAATTGGAAAAGGTAGTCATATTACTTGGTTATACCCTATATATGTCACAAAGACCAAATACAAAAGAAATTTGAGTGCCACAAAACATCTGCTAAACGATTTAGCAATATTAGTTTATATAAAAGTTAGAAATTACTTAACCTACTTGAAAACCATATAGTATCAGGCATGATGACTGTTGTGGCTTAAGCTTTGCGCATAAAACTGAGTCATATAAATGACATTTTCACAGTTCCATATAAACGTTGCAACAAAAAGTAGAGTATTGCAAGTTTTTACCAAAGAAATATATCAGGCGAATAGGTGAGAGGATGAAGCTTATAATAAATGCATGCAAACAAAACCGCAAAAAAAAACATAATGAAAAAATATTAATAGCAAACTCATTCCTATAAATGTTCAAATGAGCTAAAACTCATCATTACATGAGGAATCTCTTCAATACTCTTTGATAATTAAATATAAGAATTAATACCTAAATTACTAAGAAAGTACTGAAATAATCAACAAGTTTTAGCACAAAACATGAGCATCACTGGTTTGTAAAGCTACATAAAACAAAAATTGGGTCAAACATGCATAAAGAATAAAAAGTCTGAACTGCTAAGCTAGTTCCTTCTCTCTCACAATCCATTAAAATTTATCACAATCATGATGATATCAGCATACTGTGATCAAAATATAAAGCAATTTATAAAACATGAAATACAAATGAACATCACTGAAAACTAGATACAGGGATGAAAGAGAGTGAAAGACCTACTTGCAACCACTCTACTTTCATGGATTTATAAATACCTTTCCTTTCGTGAAGCCGATCCTCCATGATCATCATGCGACGGTCTTCGACCACCACTAGCTATTCCTAATAAACGTTCCTGTAAACTAAAAAGTAATATCTGTGAATTAAGAAGTTTATATATATAAAATATCCAAGTTATGAACATCCATCAAAAGTTCAAGTTATCAGTTTTTCAAGTGTAGAAACAAAATGAAAAATAATAATTCCTCTATCCATCTTACCCTCTCTAGCATGCAGATTTTTTTTTTTTTATGAGTGTGACACTGGGACAGGCAGAAACTGCCCTTATCAATAGAGGCCCGGGCATGTGAAAATACCAAGAAGAAGGAAAAGAAGAAGGTTAAGGACAAGGCAGAGATGAGGTAATGACACACAAAGGAAAACGACAAAAAGAAAAAGTCTAAGTACAGAGGACCCAGAGATATGGAGGACTAGGCCCTGAGATGATGATAGTATGCTTTTTGAAGGATAATTGGTCATAAGAATTAGGAAAGACAGATGGAGGAAGAGATTTCCAGAGTCTGGAGGTAGATGGGAAGAAGCAGTCGCTGCACCGACCAATCTGCGAGCTACAAATCTCCACACAGTACCTGTGAGATGAGGCCGCTTGGTGAGTGTTACGCAGCCTCGGCAGTGGGGGAGGGATGAAACTCACCAACTTATCAGAGCAGCGATGGAAGTAGTAGGGATAGAAAAGAAACAAGCTCCCATGCCTACAAAAGTTTACCTAGAATCACGTCTCCAAAGTCTCTGAATAAGAACCAATCCCTTCTTTGACTTATAAGTATGTATAGACTGTGTACCATGTAGTTTTATTATTCTAATTCTAGCATATCTCTCACTGTCTTGGCTGCCACAGGCTCTCTTAAAATGATACCTACCTAGATCTTTGCCCGTCTTTGGTATCATTTTGATTCTTTAAGCATTCCTGTGATGAACTGGAAGAGGTGTGTTGATGCATTCCTGAAGAGTGACTAACATCATTTGTTGGCTGCAAACCACCCTTCTCTTTATTCGTGTTGCACGATGCCTCGTCATCCGATTCCTGTTGGGAGTTGTTGTGTCAAGGCAATAGGAAGAGACAGAGTTAGTAAGTGTCTCCCAAGAGAAGTCATATCAGGATATCGTTATCATTATTAATAATGATAAAGTATGATAAATATTTATGATGGACAAGATGAAACAGTGGTCATAAAACAAACAAGATATTACTAATAAAGACACTTCATTCAATATCGGGAAACATTCAAAATTTATGCCAAATACCTAACACTGTTTCAGAGATAGTTGATATTCAAAGATTTCAACACCTATCTTGGCTTGTGTGAATAATGTTCTACTTAAATTGTATTTACCTGAAAGTCTTAAAATACGTGGTAAAGAACTGAACAGGTCTGGCATGCAAACCTCCAATATCAAGAAACATGTATAAGTACCACAAACAATAGCCTACCCAAGCCCACGGTTTTGACCAAATATACTGAAAAAGTAAATGCTTTAATCCAGAAAGAGCCATATGTGATCGTGTCAATATATTTAGGAAAACAAATTATTATAATTTTGAAACCTTGAAATAAATTACTCATATACACAGGAGCCTTTTTAAACGATAACTTCACTCCATTTACAGCTTGTTATTCAAATATCTGCATTGGCATTTAAAAATAAGACAACGCTGTACTTTTTAGCTATGAAATACCTTACTTCCATATCTCCTTATACTGTATATAACTTTAACCTCCCAACTTCCACAAAATACATTACCTCAAACCATACATAATCTAATTTCTAGTCCTTGAAAAGACACACACACCTTCAAAGCCAACATATAACATGGTATAAACACAAAACCCATAATCCAGAAAGTTATGTAAAAACATTATTTAAAAAAAGTTACAGTAAAACTTTATAATATTCAGATCTAGTTCAAAGAACTATGATGCTATGCCTGCGAGCAATAGTCTCAACACTAAAGAAGGTAGAGTGCATCAATATTTTGTGTCGATTAGTCAGATGAAACGTTAATTTATCATACACAGTTATTAAAAGAGGGTAAGTTTTTATTTTTTCCCACAAATCTTTATTAATTATCCAAAAAATTAAAAATTAATATAAAGTATGTTCTTTACCACAAGGGTGTAAATAAGAATACAAAATTGAAGTTACTGATTATGGTCTGAGAGTGTTTTTATATCAAAATGCACTAATAATGCACCAATTATATATATATATATATATATATATATATATATATATATATATATATATATATATATATATATATATATATATATATATATACTGTATATATATATATATATATATATATATATATATATATATATATATATATATATATATATATATATATATATATACTGTGTATATATATATATATATATATATATATATATATATATATATATATATATATATATATATATATATATATATATATATATATATATATATATATATATATATATATATATATATATATATATATATATATATTATATATATATATATATATATATATATATATATATATATATATATATATATATATATATATATATATATATATATATATATTAGTTAGTTAGTTCAGTGTATGTCAGTATTTTGGAATGGTAGCAAATTTATTTTTAAGAGGCCATACCACTAATTTATTGCAATAATCTTAATTGTATCAATTTAAAACCTTATTGTAATGTAAATATGATAATTAAGAAAACTACATCAAATATGATATTATTCATATACATTTTGTATTCTGGAGATGCTAGAGGGTTTCCCTTGGCCATAATATGAGAAAAGAAAGAGTAGTTATAATAATAAGAAAAGGTGACAATGAAACCTATGATATATGATACATACTATAAATATGACTGGAGTGACAGGACACTAATAAAACTTGAAATGTCCATAGAATAAACATAATTCCTTAAAGATAAACCTTAAAATATACATGATAAAGATACTGTACTTAAAAAGAACACAACACAATTTATAATATACAGTTAAAAATATGTATACGAGTATAGACCATAATACTTACACCACTCACCTGTCATTAAACCCTCTGTTTATACATCTCTCTCTTATTTCAAAGGTTTAAGGATGTTGCAGTGGGAGGAAGGAAGACTGGCTTCCCCGTCTCGTTTTCTGCCCTAAAGTCGCAGAAGTGGGTCTCCACCGACTTGTGTATAGTATATCAACAGAACGTGTTAATATCAAACGAAATTCACAGGTTTTCGGTAAAGTTGTTGTGCTTGTGTTGATTTCATTCTCACTTATTAATACATTCTCTTTTTTTTTTTTATATATTTACTCTCTTTTAATTAGTGTTTGTTTACAGTCTGTAAGTCGCACTTTCTAATACTGTACTTAGGTGCTTCATCACCTTGCTTTTGGGTTACTATTTTTTTTTTTAATTCAGACATGCACACAAATAGATGTTGTTGTAGCATATACAGAGAGTAGAGGGAGAGGGTAACTATGTACACAACTGGTAGCTATACAAGAACTTTCCCCACTACCAATAATAATAATAATAAATGAAAATTTATCAAAAATTCTATGCTAAACTTTTTTGCTAAGGCAAGCCCATGATCCCCATAAGGAAAGACCTTTACAAAAAAAAAATGGATGTAAAAAGCTTTGAAGACCCTTTCCTGATTCCTAATCTTAAAATAGTCACACACCATTTAACATTTGTTCAATACATACACTAGATTAATGTGAACAAACTAATCTTTTTCACCAAATCCCAATTCACCTAACGTGCCATCGAGGATGATGTAAAGCCTCTGAAACTGTAAGGTCATAATGAACAACCACACTTAGGAAAGTCTATTATTTTGGTCAAATAATGGTCACATAACCAATATAAGATGAACGAAGATTTTCCTCAAACTGTGAGCGTACTTGCCACATGAGTATTGTGCACTACTCTTGATCTACCATTCAGGACAAGACTAATACATGTTTTATCACATTAAATGTAGCACCAAAACTTCAAGTCTCTATTCTTATTAAATTTAAAAATGACAGGTTTCAATTCAAATAAGTTTGAAGGGAAGAGGAGGATATTAAAGTGCTAGTGTTTAACCTATTAGGTGCCACCTCTGTGGACATTCAAGAGTCAATGAAAAACCAGAAGAGGCTTTGTCGAGAACTTACATCTTAAAAGCACTCTGCTCATAATATCAATATATAATGCCAGCTTATATTTTCAATTCTAAAAGTTTACCTCTTTTTCTCGTAATATCAAAGGCAGAAGAACTAGAATAGCATTAAACTAATTTAACATAAATACCCACTTAAGATGATGTAATACTCACAAGAAATATACCTGACTTGGATTCAGATTTATTGTAATTAAATCCTATATTTATTGTAAGGAAGAGAACTCAAGTTCCATCTTCAGTTCATTAACCCAATCCTCATTACGAAGTAAAAAAAATAAAGTTAAATAATTACCAGAGTACATGTATAAAAATCCAGTTGTGAAAGAAAAGGTTACGAGAAACAGACATAATTTACAGAGTAAGCATATGGGGAAAAAATAAAAAACTATAAAATCCCAACGACATAAGATGAAACTAAGTTTTCTTCTCAAGTGTATTACGAAGGAAATTTTAAACCATAAAAGTTTCTTCAATGATTACATCACACATTTTTAAACAAAAAAAAATATATATATATACCTGTTATGAAAACAAAAGTGATATCTAGCCAGCATAAAGGTATTGCTTAATACATAATACCACATACAAATATAATAAATATACACTGCTATTATTATAAATGGTCAAAGATATGGAAATAGAAGGTTAAACCAAACCTGTTTCTTTATCATACCTCACTGATATCCATCCCCACGTCGTCATAGTTGGTGCCGGGGTCACCGCTCTTTGCATTCTGTGAAAACATCGCAGTTCTTATTAAAAAGTTGTTACTTTGCTGGTATTGTTTTAAGAACAGATATGGTAAGATTTATTTTTTTATATTAGTTGACAGAAATGACTCTGTAATTCTGGCTGTGTAAGTAGTCCATGACTTCCTATTCACACTCCCAGTGGGGACAAAAGTCAAATATATCTGAACTTACATCTAAATATGGTTCAATTTAAAGTATGTGCATAAAAGAGGGTGTTAAGCAAGCCCCAGAACCAAATTATTCAATAAAAATCCTGGATGGTTTCAAGACTTAATTCGATTAATAAAAATAAACTGACTACAAGACATGTAACATAGAAATATTCAGAAACCTACTTGCCTTGCTAATGAATATAACAAGATGCTCTGATGAAAATCATTGAATGCTCTAAAATAGGGTCATTTTACCAATTCTTGCTACTTTAATATTGTATATATTCAGTGCCATTCAAGAATCAAAGTGGCATTAAATCATAAAATATTACCCAGTAAATAGAAACAACAGTGGTTTTAAAATTTTAAAATATAAAAAAATAAAGGAAAATTTCTACATGAATTGTAAATAAATACTTTTCATATTCAAAAGAATTTTATATCATCTGGTACATTTAAGTCCATTTTATTTAGACTATATACAGTCACCTGATACACTGATTCACTCTCTCATGCATTAGGTACACATATATGTCATAAAAATACTAAATATACAAAAATTAGTAATCAATTTTCTGTTGAGCACACGAATTGACGCTTGTCATCACTGAGTGAATATGCAAATTCATCTCTGATCAGGTACCCGGCCTTAGAGCATTTCTAAATTCAGGAGACTATGACACATACACTAAAGCAAAACACCTCTGATGTGAGACAGGGAACAGTGTGAGATTTTATAAGTAAATATAGGATGGTCTTATTAGACTTCGTTCACTTTTTCACTTCGTTGTTCAACAATGGTAAATTTCTAGTAGAGAGTAGATAGGTAGCTTTAATTCAAATAGCCTACACACATTAGGACCTTCGTCCATCAACCAGTTAAGGGGATAAGTGTGAAATATAGTGGTTTAATGAAGAAAAAGTCACAAAAACTAGTCAATTTTTATGGGAAAAAAAATGCTGAAAAGACGTAAATAACCACTAGAAGACAATAAGGTAATTTATAATTAAGTCAAGTAACCCGGTGAAAATTTTAATAAATATAAATTTTTTAGGGTATAAAAATACAGGATATTGCAAAATACAAAGTAACAAAGGGAGATAACAATGTCAATTACCAATTCACTTCTTAATTGGGGATGAATTAACCACACCAGATCTAACAAATCTACTATAAAAAAAAACTCATCAATACCCATGGAAAACCATAATACAGTATATCATTAGGGGTATGAAAGTAACCATTTTAAACGAGGTGATTATGAATTTTGTTTCAAGTGACTTAATTTTCATTGCATTTTGAATCTCCCTGTCAATAGGAAAATGCTAGTTTTTAATTACTTTCTCCGAGCTGATTTATGAAATTAAGGTTATTCAGTGGTTTTTCAACAAGTTTTCAAATAAAAAAAACCTTTCTCAAGCTTTTCCCTTCTTATACATACACATACATCATTTTTATAAACTCAAGAGAATCGTACAGCGGAAACTTCGCATCTTTGGACTTTTCGATTCATACATGTTTATGACAAGTGCATAGTATAATTAGGTAACTGATCAGCAATGTATCCTGGGATATTAATAACACAACTTTAAATCATCATTGTAGTAAGGAAGATTATTTTCAGTCTCATGACCAGCATTAAGAGTACGTCATTTTGTAACAGTCCATACAGCATCATCAGCCTTATCTATCCAATATTAATAATACATCCAGTTAGATGTATGCCTGATCTTACAGCGGATAAAATAAAATAAAATTAATAAAATAACATCATTCTAGGCAATCTTAAGTAACACAAAATGGAAAAAATTATAAAAAATCCCGTAAATGCAAACATAAGCTTCCATCTCATACTTTTTAAAACTATAAGAAATATATAACTGTTATTCGTACACACATACGCTCACCTCAACCCTCTGTAGAAGCAAGTGCTGAAATATCTGACCACTGTCCATCACCTGGTGGTGTTAATAGACATTCACACACTACTCAACCAGCTATCTGAACATATTCACGTTTTGGGTTGTGGGAATAAATAAATATACTATATGCGCAGCCGGAAGATGGGAAGAACCATGGACTTATATTTTATAAGGCTAATTAAGGTTAGGTTAAGTTTCGTTAACCCCGATTGAGACGGTAAAATCACTCGTTACTTGTACCTGTATATTTCTTGAGTATCTAAGACTATCGAGATCATACGACAGAGGCAAGAACCTCACAGAAGTAATCCTTCTCAAATTCAGTTAACCCCCCCCAAAAAAAATAAAATAAAAAAACGCATAAAGGCAATACGCACAAAGCAAAAATATAAGTTTTTTGGTCGTCCTACTGTACCGGTAAATAAAACTAAAAACAGGGTAAATGCTCAAATCCAACTTACTTTCTGCATGGGTGCTTCATTTCCTGATTCTTCATCACTAGAATAAGACTGTAGAGCATTCATTGTAACTCATTAGACAAATAAACTTGGCTAAAAATACACATAAACAGTGTCTCCGTTTTCTCAATCTTGAGGGCTAAAATGGCCGTAATATAACGCTGCCTGATAATTTAGGTAAATTTCCTTAGGAAAATGCCAGAATTCTCTGTATTGCTACTAAGATTTCCATAGGCTGTTTTTCCTTTTGCCATGGAGACCTTATCTTAGCAAATTATGAATATTCTGACTTATTCCTTAAATCAATACTATTTTATTTTGGTTAATTATTAGTAAAATTACAGTCTGACATTGATTAGCAACATTATATGTAGAGAGGATTTTTAATATTTTTCCGATCCAGCTTAAAGAATTCCCAAATTAGGGAAATTTTCTTGATAAGGAGCGTTTCTCTCAAGTTGTTAATAGATAAATTATTAGAAAGCAAAATGTTTATTTATTGTCTGCTAATACAGGTGAAATAAATGACGGCCATCTCGATTAAAAATACAATAAATATAAATAAATAAATTGCCTATATACTGCTTATTCGCCTAGTTTCATTAAAACAAAAAACAATATATCTTGTTTTAGGAATGAGGTTGTCAGAATCCCAGGGTGGTCGTTTGACATTAAAACAAGATAATAGGGGTATTTCTGTGATATATATATATATATATATATATATATATATATATATATATATATATATATATATATATATATATATATATATATATATATATATATATATATATATATATATATATATATATATATATATATATATATTATTTTTTTTTTTTTTGTAAACCTATGAATAATGCCTAAATGCAGCTTAACGTATTTTAGCAAAAAATACAATTATATATTAAAAAAAAAATTATATATATATATATATATATATATATATATATATATATATATATATATATATATATATATATATATATATATATATATATATATATATATATATATATATATATATATATGTATGTGATTACCTAATTGTGATTACCTAATTGTGTTTACGGGAAAGAGCCCAAAGCTCGTATCTTCCCGTCTCCTGATCGGTTCCATTTTAGACTTAGTGATACTTATCATACCTGTCCTTAAAACTATGGATTGAGATAGCATTAACTACCTCCTCGCTTCGCCAATTCCAATTATCAACTACTCTTACACTGAAAAAGTATTTCCTTACATCCTGCAAACAACTTTTCTTACGAAGCTTCAAACTATGACCTCTAGTTCTAGAGCCACCCATATCAATATATCGATCCCTATCCACTATATTATAACCATGAAGGAATTTAAAGACTGTCACCATATCCCCCCTCACTCTTCTAGCTTCGAGTGATGGTAAGTCTAATTCCCTCAGCCTCTCATCATAACTGAGATTGCGTATTTCTGGCACCAGTTTCGTGGCATGTCTTTGAACTTTTTCAAGCTTAGCTATGTGCTTTTTCAAGTGCGGATTCCAAAAGGGGGCTGCATATTCCAGTTTTGGCCTCACATAGGTTACATAAATATTTCTGAACATTTCCTTGTCCATGTGCCTGAAGGCTACCCTTACATTTGATAAGAATGCATATGCTGCCCTTACTATACCATTTATATGTATTTCTGGAGACAAATCTGCCAGTATGTTTACTCCTAGATCTCTCATTTTCTGTCTCTTGAAGTTGTACTCCAGCCAGCGAGTAGTCAAGCTTGGGCCTTCTTGCACTTGTACCCATTCTCATTACCTTACATTTTGAAGCATTGAATTTCATTAGCCACTTTTCTGACCACTCATGCAGATTATTTAGATCCTCCTGAAGTTCTCTACCATTGTTCTCGTTTTTTACTTTCTTCACAATCTTTGCATCATCTGCAAACATATTCATGAATGAATTTACAGACTCTGGTAGGTCATTTAATTATACATATATGTATGTATGTATGTATGTGATTACCTAATTGTGATTACCTAATTGTGTTTACGGGAAAGAATCCAAAGCTCGTATCTTCCCGTCTCCTGATCGGTTCCATTTTAGACTTAGTGATACTTATCATACCTGTCCTTAAAACTATGGATTGAGATAGCATTAACTACCTCCTCGCTTAGCCAATTCCAATTATCAACTACTCTTACACTGAAAAAGTATTTCCTTACATCCTGCAAAGAAGTTTTCTTACGAAGCTTCAAACTATGACCTCTAGTTCTAGAGCCAGCCATATCAAAATATCGATCCCTATCCACTCTATCATAACCATGAAGGAATTTAAAGACTGTCACCATATCCCCCCTCACTCTTCTAGCTTCGTATGTATGTATGTATGTATGTATGTATGTGATTACCTAATTGTGTTTACGGGAAAGAGCCCAAAGCTCGTATCTTCCCGTCTCCTCATCGGTTCCATTTTATACTTAGTGATACTTATCATACCTGTCCTTAAAACTATGGATTGAGATAGCATTAACTACCTCCTCGCTTAGCCAATTCCAATTATCAACTACTCTTACACTGAAAAAGTATTTCCTTACATCCTGCGAACAAGTTTTCTTACGAAACTTCAAACTATGACCTCTCGTTCTAGAGCCAGCCATATCAAAATATCGATCCCTATCCACTCTATCATAACCATGAAGGAATTTAAAGACTGTCACCATATCCCCCCTCACTCTTCTAGCTTCGAGTGATGGTAAGTCTAATTCCCTCAGCCTCTCATCATAATTGAGATTGCGTATTTCTGGCACCAGTTTCGTGGCATGTCTTTGAACTTTTTCAAGCTTAGCTATGTGCTTTTTCAAGTGCGGATTCCAAAAGGGGGCTGCATATTCGAGTTTTGGCCTCACATAGGTTACATAAATATTTCTGAACATTTCCTTGTCCATGTGCCTGAAGGCTACCCTTACATTTGATAAGAATGCATATGCTGCCCTTACTATGCCATTTATATGTATTTCTGGAGACAAATCTGCCAGTATGTTTACTCCTAGATCTCTCTCATTTTTTGTCTCTTGAAGTTGTACTCCAGCCACCGAGTAGTCAAGCTTGGGCCTTCTTGCACTTGTACATATATATATATATATTGTTTTGTGTTCCGGTTTTACGTCACGGACTCCCTTATCAACCAAGGGCTAGGACGGTTGCCTTCTTGCGAAGGACTTGTTTTGGCAGATGTAATCCTTACGCTGAGTGCATGTCTTTGCTAACCTCAGACCGTGGCGGGGCGCGAACCCTCGACCTGACGCCTCAGAGTCGGAGACGCTACCGACTGAGCCACGGCGACTACATATATATATATATATATATATATATATATATATATATATATATATATATATATATATATATATATATATATATATATATATATATATAGTCTTGAATATATTTCAAGACAGTTCCTTTCTACGTATATAATGTAAGTGTTGTTTTGCATATAGTTTCTTTTATTGTAACGTAAGTGCATGAATGTATACTTTTTGACTTAGTATGTGTACTTATTAATTTCTATCATGTAAACACGTATATACGTATGTATAATGTGTAGTTTATTATGGAGGCTGGCTGTAGAAGACTTGGAGAAGGGAATGTTAGTTGCTAATGGATTTTAGCCATTAACCCTTCACCTCCTTGATAACGCTTATTGCATTGCCTCGTTGAACAAAGAACCTGTAAAGGTTTGTATTAATAATGAGCGTATATCATGGCTTCCAGTTTATTGTTGCAAGATGGGTGCCGGTCGGCTCAATCAATATAAACATTAGAAACCAAATAGGTAGAAGTACAATGAAAACAAAAGAGGTGCGATAAAGGGAATAACCTTATTATCAATAAAGGATTAGATCACTTATATCATAACATTCCTTTCCCCTAGAATTTGCAATACATCACATATAAAAAATAAGTCATCACTTTATCTTTCTTATTATATTGTCTAATTACCTTATAAGAAATTTCATCAAAATCAAGCAATTCCACTAATCTTACATACTCAGCAGGAATCCCAGACTGAATTTCATCTTCTACTGGAAGACGGCTAAGTGCATCGGCAATAACATTTTCCTTTCCAGGTTTATGCACTAGATCAAAGTCATATTGAGAAAGTAACAAAGCCCATCTTTGTATCCTAGAATTGGCATTCTGAGGAATTGGCTTATCTTTACCAAACAATCCTAAAAGTGGTTTATGGTCCGTTCTGGCCATAAATTTTCTACCCAAAAGAAAATATCTAAATCTTTTGACAGCGAAAATCAAAGACAATCCTTCTTTATCCAACTGTGAATATTTCATCTCAGCACTACTCAATTTCTTACTTGCAAAATAAATAGGTCTTTCTACTCCATTGACCTTTTGCAATAACACACATCCTACACCAACAGGTGAAGCATCAACTTCTACAATCAAGGGATATGACCCATCAAAATTTACTAATACTTTAGAGTCTACAAAATCTTGTTTAAGACATTTAAATGCATTCTGTTCAATCTTTGTCCATTCAAACTTGGCACCTTTTTTCAGTAAATCATACAATGGAGCTGATTTAGTTGAAAAATTCTTAATAAATCTACAGTAAAATGTAATCATCCCTAAAAATGAGTGGACCTCTGCTACTGAGGTAGGACAAGGAGCATCCAAAATTGCTTTAACCTTCTTTGGGGATGGTTTTATTCCTTCACTTGATATACAGTAACCTAAATATTCAATACATTCCATATTTAAAACTGTTTTACTCTTATTTATCTGTACATTATGAGATTGCAACACATTTAAAACTTTCTTGAGTCTCTCATCATGCTCATCTTTAGTTTCACCACTGACAACTATATCATCCATATATGCAGCAACACCATCAATATTACATAAGATCTGTGAAATAAATCTTTGAAAAATACCAGGAGAAGAGGACAAGCCAAAGGGCAACCTCTTGTATTTATACATTCCTTTGTGTGTATTAATAACTAAAAACTCTTGACTTTGTTCTTCAACAGGTATTTGCAAATATGCATTCTTCAAATCAATCTTAGAAAAAATTTTGCCTTTGCCAACACTGCACAAAAGTTCATCAATCTTAGGCAAGGGGTATTTATCACATTGTATTTGCTTATTCAAATGCTTAAAATCTGCACATATGCGAATTTCTTTCTTATTCTCTTTTAACACAGGTACAATAGGCGCAGCCCATTCACTATGAGATACAGATTCTATAATATTTTCACTTACAAGTTTATCAATGGCCTCTTCAACCATTTCTTTATGGTAAAATGGAACAGTACGTGCTTTTACAAACTTTGGAATAGCATCACTCTTTATATGAATTTTAGCTACAATGCTAGAAATAGGTTTGCTTACATTAACATTATAATCTTCAAGCACTTGTTCAACACTTACATTATGAACATTGTTAACCTTGGTACTTCCATCTAATCCTGCTAAATAAATACCAACTTGTTTCATTAGATTTTTACCACATAAATTTGTATTCTTTGAACCAACAACATAAAAGACTTGTGATACATTATATCCATTATACACAACAGGAGCAACCACTTTTCCCAAAACCTTTATTTTAAAATCATCATAAGCCTGTAAGGGTTTCTTACATTGTTCAACTTTCAAATTCAACTTCTCAACCCAATCTTTATTCAAAGTTGAAACAGTAGCACCACTATCAACCTCAAAAGGAACTTGGATCTTATTAACAGAAAAATAAAATTGTTCAGCATGAACAGCATAGATTTTATCTCTGACAGTTAACACTTTATCATCCTCATCATCATTATCACTTAATGATACATCTTGATCATTCACAATCTTTACAGTTTTCCTACTATTAAACTTAGGTTTACTCCTAAAATCTTTCTTGCTTGGTCTATTTGAACCTTTAGCTGTACTATAACCACTCTCTCTTTTGGCTTCTTTACAAACCTTCTGTAAATGACCCTTTTTATGACAATTATAACATGATAAATGCTTAAATCTACAATAAAAGCTGTCATGAGAGGAACCACAATGTTGACAAGATAAACCTACATATTTTCTTCTTACAACCTGAACCTGTGACTGAACCTCATCTTTCTCACTTACAAATGCTTTTTCCATGTTCAAAATTCTCTCCAAAATAGCCTGAGAGGTCATTGCTTGGAGATCTATGTTGAGAGCCACTATATTTGAAAAATAAACTTCAGCATCTACAGCCATAAATAACTGATCTCTTACTCTACCATCAAATTGGTTGCCAAAATTACAATGCTTTGCTAGAGCCTTTAAATCAGCATACAATTCTTTTACACTCTCATCCTTCCTTTTTTTTCTTTGCTGGAAGGCTAGCAAACTTCTGTGATAAGAAGGCTTAACAATAAAATGACCTTTCAATAACTGAACCAAGTCTGCATAAGACTTTGTGTGGGGCAAATCAGGAGCACAAAGATTGCCTAAAACACTAAAAACATCAGTACCCAATGACACAAGCAGGAGATTTTTTTTCTCGTCAGCCTCAGTGACATTTAAATGACTAAAATGTGCCTCTAATAGGCTTAGCCATAATTCCAAGGAAATTTTCGATGGATTAAAACAATCAATTCTAATCTGATTCAACGACGACGACATTGCGGACCTATTCTGTAATATTACCAGTATCCACAAACACTTAGGCTAATGTAGCACCCAAACAACCGACAATTCGATATGCTAGGGTAGCAAAAACGTATGCTAGGCTTGAAGAAACATGCGCCCAAAACTGCAGCAACATCATACAGGGCACCTAGGCTTAAATCCAACACTAGCCTAGTCGAGGTGAATCACGCAGCATCAATCCAGGATCCAATTAGGCATAACCATGGTAGCCTAATCCTGGCGTCGGCAAACAAAACATTTGGCACCTACCAGAAATCTTGCAAGGCGAATCTATTTAAGCCAGTAATATAACCAAACTCGAGAGGTTTCCCATATCCATGAAGGGTTTACTCGTCGCCAAATGTAAAGGTTTGTATTAATAATGAGCGTATATCATGGCTTCCAGTTTATTGTTGCAAGATGGGTGCCGGTCGGCTCAATCAATATAAACATTAGAAACCAAATAGGTAGAAGTACAATGAAAACAAAAGAGGTGCGATAAAGGGAATAACCTTATTATCAATAAAGGATTAGATCACTTATATCATAACAGAACCGTTGTAAACAAGTCATAACTCAGGTTAGTCCTAGTATCAAGGACCCCAAAAAGGCAAGGAGAGTTTTGTAAGACTTTCTTACAAAAAGTTAGTTGCTGTCGTGAGATGCTACGAGGCACTCATTTTTACTGTGTTTATTGACAGTACTTATAAGTTTCTTAAAGAGTAATTTGTTGTTCTCGTGGGGCGTTACGAGACACTCAAATAGAAAATGTAATAGAGATACGTGGATCAGAAGAATATTCGGAGTCCCGTGATTACTGACGACATCAGGGTTATCCGGATAGATGAGTACAGATGTATTGTATTTCTAACAATATTTATAACTACGTGTGAGGGACAGAATGAGCTCATTTAATTGAACACTCGTAGGTAGAATGTATGTTAGAAAATTTATTATTCTGTATGAGGAAGTTTTAATTTAAGGTGAGGAAAGTTTATTTAAATATTCACATATCAGCAGTTCATAACCCCCCTTATAAAATATTTGCATGTATGTCTGTGCATGTAATATTAATTATATATTATTGGTAGAGGATTTAATTTTGAGATCGTGGTAGGCCTCTACTGAAGCCGTGTCAGGATTTCCGAATTTAGGGGGTTACAAGATCGAAGGGTAATAACACACAGGAAATCCTCCACAGCTTTTGGTCCTTCGAACCAGATGAGAATTGGTGTGGTAATGGTGAAAATAGTGTAAATTTTAGATAAGCTCCCACCTTGTAAGAAGTTAGTGTAAAACTCTACGGTTAAAATCGTCCACATTTCAGCGAAAAAAAGGAGCAGCATTGCATGTATTTGCATGAATGTCGCGAATATAACTTTGAAATTTAAGTGGTTGTTGAAATAAATAAGAGAATCTTTTTCCCGCATGGAAAAAGCGTTTCTCTATCTGTGGAAACGAAATATACTTTCGTAGTTGAGCGTCCATTAAGTAATTTGGATATTAGTACCCAATTTTGGCTGGGTGAACAGTGGTTTTTAGGGATTTGTGTGTTTACATATTTCCCATTTAGCGATGTCTAGAATGTCGTATTGATTCCTTTGTTTACGTAAATAAACAGAAGGTAGTGACCCAACTACTGCTAGGTGCACAGTGTTGTTTATTTGAGGAACAGTGTGGTTTGCATTACACTTTCCATTTACTGTTGCTGACTGAACTGTGTCGTTTAATTGATGAATAGTGTGTTTTACACTTTGAGGATTGGCGTCATAATTGACGGAATTAAATAACTGTATGTTATTATCTTGAAATTTTGGAAGATTGTCCTTTGATACTCTTTACAGAGTGATTGTTCGTTGCATTGTGGATGCATAAAGAAGATCGTGGATTCTTTGATGATAAAATTGCATCAACTATTTGTTTGTTGTTTTGTGTTCTATTTGTTTTCTCAATATGTCGGTTAAACCTGAGGCATTAAAACGCCTTCAGGAATTGGTTCAACGTGATTATGTTCAGTGTCAAACAGAACTTGCCAAAGATGACGAGACACTTGTTGTTAATTATTTAGAAAGATGTCATCATACGCTAACAGAAAGATTCGGAAGATATAATAGGAAATATGAAGAATATGTCGAGAATAAGCCTCTTAAAAGGGATTCTGAAGAGGAGAATACAGAACATGACAATCTAGCTGAAACAGTAAATGATATTAGCTTAGCTCTCCTAGAATGGATTCGTAAGTTAGGAACTATGAAGAGTACTGGAGCTCCTAGATCCGAGAGTTCAAGCCTCCCCAGTGGGCAACCCACACCTAAATTTCCTGAAGTAAAATTGCCACAGTTCTCTGGAAACTATGATGAATGGAACGAGTTTTGGGATACGTTTGATAGTTTAGCACATAGTACTTCTATGGCAACTATGAGAAATGCCCTTAAAGGAGATGCAAAAGACACCATAAAGGGATATCCTGTTGCTAGTGAGAGTTATGACGAGTGCATTCAACAGCTACAAGCTGTTTATGCCAGCAAGGACAGGATTGTACGAAATTTAATGAGGAAATTGGTAAAAATACCAACTCCCTCTTCTAATTATTCATCACTTTTTAAGTTCAAGCAGGAAGTAGAAGCCATTACTCGAAGTCTGAAAAATTATAAAGACATGGAGGACACTGATTGGGTGTTTTCAGAACTCGTGATGATGAAATTGCCAGAAGATGTTGAGAACTGGATTAGCATGAAAATAGACACAAAATATCCTACATATGAAACCCTCTTGAAGGAACTGGGAAAATATGTATATCATATAGAGGGCAACAATACTAAAGGTAACACAAAGGGAGAGACCCAAACCTCCCAGAGAGATGAGACCCAGTTCTATAAAAAGAATGTGGGTAGTTATGGTGCTACTGCAAAGGTAGTAAATCGTAAATCAGAATGTGCATTTTGTGGTTGGCAAAGTCCTAAGTCTGAGCACTGTAATAAAGTAGTTAGCATAAACGAACGCAGAGACAAATTGAGAGACAATAACAAATGTCTGAGATGTACTCAGTCAGGGCATTATGCAAATGAATATTACACTCAGTTAAACTGTAAGAAGTGTAAGAAAAATGGTCATCATGCAGCCTTGTGTTATGAACAAGAGTCAAAATTTCGTAGAAGGTTTGAAGAACCAACACATCTGAATGAACAGTCAGAAAATGGTTCAAATATAAATGAGTCAAGCAATGAGCAAGAACATTCTGACTCAGAAAAGGATAAGAAACATGTTGGTGTGATGACTATGAAGGCAGTACAGAGGCAAATGGTGAAGCCGAGTTTACCTTCATGTGCTCTGCCTACTGCAAGTGGAAAAATAAGCAGCTCAAAGGGAAATCTTTGTGTAAATACTAGGTTATTCTTTGATACAGGTTCCCAGTGTTCCTTTATAACTAGGGAATTAGCTGAAAGGCTTAAATTAAGCCCAGTAGATGAAATGTCTCTTGGTATTGATGCATTTCATTCTGAAACAAAGAAAGGAAGTTTTCCTGTCGTAAATGTAGTTATCAAATTGGGGAAAAGAAGACCAGAGTTAAATTACTCGTAGTTGATGACATGGTAATTAGTATCCACACTCCAGGACTAGCAAAGGCTGCTAATGTGTTAAAGTCTAATGGTCACAAGTTGGCTGATGAAGATATTTATAGTGATGTACTGGAGAACACTGGCATTGTTATTGGTGCCTTACATTTTAGTCAGTTTGTTAGTGGTATTAACAAGTGGGATGTCTATACTTTGATGGAAACACCAGGTGGTGTCATGTTGTATGGCCATATTCCTCGTGATAGTCAACATGGATCCAGTAGTGCACAAAACCAACTTGTTATGCGAGTAGGAACACAGTTATTGCCTACTACAATACAAGACTTGATTGATGAGGCCATAAAGCCAGTTAATAAGTTGTTGAGTGAAGAGGCCATAGAGCCTGTTAATAAGTTGTTGATTGAAGAGGCTATAGAGCCTGTTAATAAGTTGTTGATTGAGAAGGCCATAGAGCCTGTTAATAAGTTGTGGGAGCCAGTGAGTATTGGAGTAAAGCAAGAAGTGCATTACGAAGATAAAACTACACTTAGAAGTTTTACAGATTCTGTTCCCTTGAAGCCTATCCACACTCCTCTCCTACACAATTTTCAGAATGCCTTTGGACAAATGAAGTCTCTAATAGAACAGTTGGAAGAGATATTAGAGAATGTTCATGTAGGTAATTTGTTGGATGCTTGTACCAGTGAAGAGAAACAGTTTGATATATGCAATACTGCAGATGTAGAGTGGGAAAAGGACAAAATATCACTGCAAGCATTAAATTCCAACAATGCAAGACTTCAAAGGGTACTGGATCAGCGCCTTTCTGAAAAATCTAGATCTCCTAAAGAAACAGTCTTTAGTTTAATCTGGAATGCTAATGCAGACATGTTGTCTTTGAAAAGTCTGAAGGCTAGAGAAGATGTGTTGACCAAACAGAAACTTTTGTCTCTGGTGGGTATATTTTTTGACTCCTTAGGTCTAATATCACCCTTACTAAGAAGAGGAAAAATTAATATTCAGAGAGCTTGATCTGAAAAGCTCTCATGGGAATATCTGTTGTCAGAAGTATACAAAGAAGAATCATTTAATTATGAAAGATCTGAATGTCATGCTGCCCAAAGGGTTGAAGAATTGTGGGCACGCTTAATCATAAATGATAAATTGTAGTACTGATAGGGGAGACCCCCCCATTTTTCCCTTTTTAGAGGGGCCCAGGATGTCTTGAATATATTTCAAGACAGATTATTTCTACGTACATTATGTAAGTGTTGTTTTGCATATAGTTTCTTTTATTGTAACGTAAGTGCATGAATGTATACTTTTTGACTTAGTATGTGTACTTATTAAATTCTATCATGTATACACGTATATTCATATGTATAATGTGTAGTTTATTATGGAGGCTGGCTGTAGAAGACTTGGAGAAAGGAATGTTAGTCGCTAATGGATTTTAGCCATTAACCCTTCACCTCCTTGATAACGCTTATTGCATCTGTTCCATACTATGATTAGATGGGAGAGGAGAATCCAATAAAAATCGTGAGAAAAGTGGAGGTTTTATTACTCAAACTTAGATGTCCGACATGGCGTGTTCTACCTATGTAAAAACAACAAAACAATAGCGCAATGCAAAGCGCACGAATTAATCAGCTCAAAAGTTATACATAACATTCCTCCCTCCAAGAAAAGACATACAAAACTTATCAAAAATGGATCAGAAAAATATCAACATACAACAATCATTATACAGAAATATCAATATATTATGGCAACAAAAGACATTACAAATTTAATTTTTCTGGTGGCTTAATAATTCTCTTTGATCTCCGTAATACTGGAGATGGTGATACAATCTGTTTATCATTCACACCACACCTTTCAGTTTCTGAGACTGTGTCTTCAGACTCAATACAATTACTATCAGGTTGAACTGAAACATCACACTTTTGTGAAGATACTTCAACATCATTAGTGGAACTAAGGCATAGGAATAATTACTTACATTCGAAGAACCTAAAGGCATTGGAGACTCTCTAGGTGTCTTAATACAAGTACCAGTAAATCTAGGCATAAGCTGATCATGATGCCTCTTCCATGATATATTACCAAAATCATGAACTTGCACCAAATAATTTCTTACACCAAGCACTTCAATAATTTTACCTTCAATCCAAGACTCTCCCTTCCCAAAATTTTTAGCAAAAACTGCATCACCAACATTGTACATATTTGTTCCTTCAGAGAAAACTTTCTTTGACAATTTTTCCAGATCTCTGTCTTTGTTAGGGGAACATTTTACAGATACTAAAGTTGTTTTAAAACATCTTCCAAATAGTAACTCTGCTGGTGATTTACCTATACCACTATGCATACTCTTTCTATAATTGTACAAAAATCTACAGATTCTAGTATTCAATGATCCACTGTTGAATTTACTTAAGCCCTCTTTTAAAGTTCGAACTGCTCTTTCCGCCAACCCATTAGATGATGGATTGTATGGGGCAGGAGTTAAATGTTGAATACCATTTTTCTTATAAAAAACTTTAATTTTCTCGGACACAAAATATGGAGCATTATCCGAGACAACAATGTCTGGAATACCAAAATTAGAAAATGTTTTTCTAAGCAATTCAATGGTAACACTTGAAGTCATTGAACTAGTAACTTGAACATCTAGAAACTTAGAATATGCATCTACAATTACAAGAAAATATTTGTTATTTATGGGTCCAGCATAGTCAATGTGAAGTCTTGACCATGCCTTATCAGGGGTAGACCATGACAACACAGGAGCTTGGTTTGGTTGAAAATTTTTAAAACAAACTGGACAATTCTTTGTAATTTCAGAAATATCTTGGTCAATTTTAGGCCACCAAACCCAATTCCTAGCTTCTGCTTTCATCACATTTATCCCATTATGACCACTATGTAAGTGCTCAAGTATTTTACATCTTAAGCTGGTAGGTATTACAATTCTGTTTCTGTACAAAATTACATTGTCATATAAACTAAGATCAGATTTAACAGAACCATATTCATGTAATCTCAAATCATTTGTAGACCAACCAAATCTTATATTATGCATGAGTTGACCCAAAACCTCATCTTTCTGAGTACAATTTCTGATTTTTGAAAAAGAAATATCTTCAAAATCTAAAGCTTCAACTAAAGCTTT